>ML437448.1:0-31579 GCA_005239525.1 Nicotiana knightiana
ACACAGAAGCAAAAAACCATTCTTCAAAACCAAACTCTCCAAGAATTCCTTATGCCTCTTTTCTTAGCCAAAATATCCTCTACTCTAGTTTAAAACATTCGTTGTAAATTCTTAAATATTGTGCAAGTAAGCCAAGTAGGAGCAAAGTTTCCGGGTTTTCCCGAAAGGGAAAACTCACCTCACTCTTTAACTATGTAAGTTTTATATGCTTTATATTCTCTGAAATATCTTCCCCTATATGTAAATTACAAGTTTTTATGCTATGATTAATCTTTTTAAAAAAAATAATAATAATAAATCTTTTTAAGCTTAGTATTCTTCTTTTAACCTGTTATACCTAATAAATGGTTATTCTCTTAATTTCTTAATAACTTCGATGGATTAACCTGTAAATTCCTAGGCATTGAAGTGGCTTTTGCTATAAATTCCTTTTGATAAGAGGATGTTTTAAACAGCCATGACCAGGGTGTGGTTAAAGAAGATAGTTGTTAAGATATAGGTTAAGAGAAAGAGATGAACAGTAAAACAGGATTCATGACTGGACAAAGTCCAGAATAAAAAAAAAANGGCATTGAAGTGGCTTTTGCTATAAATTCCTTTTGATAAGAGGATGTTTTAAACAGCCATGACCAGGGTGTGGTTAAAGAAGATAGTTGTTAAGATATAGGTTAAGAGAAAGAGATGAACAGTAAAACAGAATTCATGACTGGACAAAGTCCAGAATAAAGAAAAAGGACAAAAAAAAAAAGAGGACAATACAACTATAAGAAAACAACTTTCTTAAGCAAACCTCTATTCAAAGGACAAAAACGATAATTTTATCGAAATATCATATCCACCTTTTTATATATATATATATATATATATATATATGAGCAAGAGAAAATACCTTAAGGTGGCTGAGGAAGGGAGTGCGGCGAATCTGAGACTATTATAATAAACCGAAGAGACCCTTGAAACCTGAACAATATTAAAAGCAAAGTTCTTCTTCCTTGTTTGGACCCCAATTCCTCCGGCAAAAATACAAAATTGGCCCAACGGCCTAAACTAATTGCATAGGCCAATGAAAAAGTATTTTTAAAAAAATATTTATATAGTCACACTTCTCTATAACAATATTTCTATATAATAACACCTCTCTATAAAAGTCGAGCTTTTTCGAAATAAATTTTTATGTT
This sequence comes from Nicotiana knightiana, assembly GCA_005239525.1. Classification (NCBI taxonomy): domain Eukaryota; kingdom Viridiplantae; phylum Streptophyta; class Magnoliopsida; order Solanales; family Solanaceae; genus Nicotiana; species Nicotiana knightiana. The sequence goes on from ML437448.1 coordinate 1,179, forward strand.
ATATTATAATCAATGTTCTCTGTAACAAGACTTCGCTATAACATTTAAAAATATTCGGAATAAACGAGTCTATTATAGAGAGTTTTGACTGTATATATATATTATCATTTATTATTTTTGAAAATGGATAAAAATATATATTTCTCAATTACTCCAGCATGGACCTTTTTTAACCAATATTTATATTTTGATCCTATAAGAAAAACTTTAGAAGAATATCTTGCAACAAAATTCTAAAGCACTTTGGTCAGAATTCCAACGCACGCTTGTCAGAATTTTAAAGCACCAAGAATCTAACGAATCACTAAAAATTTTAGCCAACAATATAAAAAATTCTAGTGATTGAGTTAGAATTTTATGGCCAATTGCACAAAATATGGCAACAGTCAAAATTTTATGACTATCATCATAACTTGTAAAATTATGGCAAACTATCAGAATTTTGACAGATCACCAAGAATTTATGATCGTGCTTTAAAATTCTGACCAGTGGACTATTTTCCCGAGACTTTTTGCATTCGTACTCACTTTTTGTATCACATTTTAATTTATACCCACTTTGTAAAAAAATTTACATCCGTACCCGCTTTTACGCATAACTTCAGCATGCAGGGCTGAAGTAGCAAAGACAATCACGCAAAACTTCAGCATTCTAATAGACGGGTCTGAAGTAGCTTGCGAAGTTCAGCTCAAATAAATAGGGAACTTCAGCTCTAGAGCTGAAGTTTTTGTCTTGTAAATGAGAAACTTTAGCTCTATAGCTGAAGTTTTTGTCTTTATAAATGGGGAACTTCAGCATGAAGTTCCCCAGTTATAAAGACAAAAACTTCAGCATACGCGCTGAAGTTCTCCCAGTTACACTGGGAATTTCAGCTCTAGAGCTGAAGTTTTGTCTTTTGTTAATGGAGAACTTCAGCATACGGGGTTGAAGTTCCCAAGTTATAAAGACAACAACTTCAGCATACGATGCTTAAGTTCCCCATTTACAAAGACAAAAACTTCAGCATACTCTAGAGCTGAAGTTTTGTCTTTTATAAATGGGAAACTTCAGCATACAGGGCTGAAGTTCCCAAGTTATAAAGACAACAACTTCAGCATAAGGGACTGAAGTTCCTCAGTTTACAAAGACAAAATTTCAGCTCTAGAGCTGAAGTTTTGTCTTTTATAAATGGGAAACTTCAGCATACAGGGCTGAAGTTCCCAAGTTATAAAGACAACAACTTCAGCATAAGGGACTGAAGTTCCTCAGTTTACAAAGACAAAATTTCAGCTCTAGAGCTGAAGTTTTGTCTTTGTAACTAGGGAACTTCAGCCCCGTATGCTGAAATTGTTGTCTTTATAACTTGGCAACTTCAGAGCTGAAGTTTGTAACTGGAAAATTTTGTCTTTGTAATTGGGGAACTTCAACCCCGTATGCTGAAGTTTTGTCTTGATAACTGGCGAACTTCAGCTTAACTGGTGAACTTCAGCTCAGCAAGGGGAAGGGGAGCTGAAGTTATTTAAAAAGTGGGTACAAGTTAAGGTTAAATGGGAGCGATCAAATAGAGTGTCCCGCGTAATTTTTACCTTTTCTAAGGGGTAAAATTTTAAAGATGGCATCAAATGATCCTAGTTGTGTCATTCTAATTATGGGCTGGGTTGTTCTGAAACCCTTTGCTTTCCAACCCCAAACTATTTTTTGTCAGCCCAGATATGAAAGAAGGGTTTAATATGGCACTAAAAAACAATTAATTTTTCTTTATTTTAAATTTATTTTCTCAGAAGATAAGATATTAACCAGATGAGGAAAAATAATTTGTATCATTTTACTTCACAAGTGTCTGATATCTGAAATTTTACTCCATATCACTTGCTTCAACTAACATGTAATCGCTTTTATTAGCTAATAACTCAAAAGTCAAAAACTTTATAAAAACATTATCATATACCTTTTTTCATTTTTGAGAATGACATTGAAGTGAACAATTTTATTATTATTCTTGTCCCATATCTTTTTTTTCTTCTTGTCCCACACTTTAAGATGCATTTTTGCCTTTTCTTCATTTCTTTAACGTGTTTCTGCAACTTGACAAATACTTAGGATTTAGTATCCACAAGATCCAATCTTTAGTTTCATTTTACTCAGTTTGAACATTAAAAAGAACTCGGTGCAAAAGAGTTTGTACATCACCCCTTGCATTTTACTATACCACATTGAAATGATATTGGGATGAATTATCTTCATATACAATCAGTTAAAAACGGCAGTCCGGTGCACTAAGCTCATGCTATGCCCGGGGTCCGGGAAAGAACCGGACCAAAAGGGTCTATTGTACGCAATCTTACCCTATATTTCTGCAAAAAGCTACTTCCACGGCTCGAACTCGTGACCACCCAAAACAAAATTTAGTGATCAAGAAAATAACTGATTCTTCAGCATGAATCACAGAAGCTAATAATTAGTAAGAACATTCAGAAATCATATTAATAACTGCATAGATACATCGCATTAAAACATGAAAGAGCAATGGAATTGAACAATCATTAGACTCAGTTCTAGACTGAGCAGAGCTTCTATATGATTACAATAACTAGAACTTCATTTCATTTTGTTTCAAACACATAAACTAAGAGGTTAAGTAGACATACTTTTCCTATTTTGTTGGTTTCTTCCATAACTCGCCGATCCTTTTAAGCACATTTGGATTTTTCCTCTTCATTAAATCTTCATCCATGTCCTCAAAGTAAGGCGAGCTAATCTTGCCGGGACTGTAATGACTATCCATTGATCCAGTTCTTTCCATGAATTTCCCGTTATTGCCATTTGATAACATAGCAGTCGCAACTTCTGCAGCTTTTCTCCATTGGTCAGACTGAACCTTTAGCTTCCTTAGTTCTGCTTCCATTTCTGCATTGGAAGCTTGAGCTGCATCCAACTGCTCAGTTACCCTAGCCACTCGCCGGTTACTCTTATCAACTTCCTCTTTCATATACCCGAGCTTCATAAGAGCTTCTCGTTCTGCAGTCTTTGTGGTCTCTAGTTCAGCAGCAACTTCATCCTTCACTTTACCTCTATTGTTTTCCTTTTTGTTAGTTTCCAGTTTCAGGATCTCGTTTTCCTCTAAAATATTCTGCAGTTCGGTTTCCTTGTCCATCAAATTTGCCTTCAGATTTTCAATATCAAGTCTTGATCTTTGAAGCTCCTTTTCAAGTTCATTTTCTCCTTTTCCAGATTTGGCATTCCCTAGTTTCATGGTAAGATTCTCATTCTCCTCACAAATACCCTGCAATTCATTTTCTTTATCCATCAAATTGGCCTTCAACTCGTCTATTTGTGTTTTGAACTTTTGTAAATCTCCCTGCAGCTCATCTTCCCTCTGCTTCGACATTGCCTTGATTTGCTCCACCAATTCATAAACACTTCTAATTTCAACTGTGCATCGAGTTTTCTCTTCGTTGTATTTGATCTCAGCTGCTTCCAGATCAGCTTTCAGACGTTCAACTTCCGATTTCAGAGAAGACAGTTCCGCCTCTATTGTTTCCTTACTTTCATCAATTTCGACAATTTCACTTTCACCAACATTACTAGTATCAGTTTGGAGTTTGCAGACAGCCTCTTCCAACAAATTTGCATGTGCCCTCGACTGATCCAACTCAGAAGATATAGTGTTGTACGCCTCCATAACTTTATTACCGTCGAACCTGAGGTTCTCCACGGTCTTCTTTGCTGATTCCAGTTGCAACAGAGTTTCAGTAACAAGTGCTTGAGCCTGAGCTTCTGAATCTTTGCTATCCTTTAGTTGTTTCTTCATGTCTTCCATAAGCGAAAGAGTATCCGCCAGGTTTTGTTTCAAGCTTTGGAGCTCAGTTTGTGCTGCTTCCGCGTTCTTTGTTTTGGTAACCTCGGATTCAGCAACAATCTCAAGCTGAGCCTTTAGTTCTTTGATCTCATTCAAGGCAGAAGTTAATGCAGCTGAGTCAACCAAGTGCTGTTTTTGGATTGTCTCAAGTTCTGAACACAATGTCAGATTCTCAGAAGGCTGCTCCAAAAGCTGTTTCGGGGACTGATCCAATTCTGAGGACAATATTGTACAGTGATCCTTTGACCCCTCGGCCTCTACTGCAGCTTGTTTTTTGCACGCTTCTGAAGAACTTAGCTTTCCCTTAAGATCATTTTTTAGCTGAGTGATTTGGGACTCCAATTCAGATACCCTGCTCGGACAGTTCTTCTTTAAAATAACCCCCATTCCGACAACAGAAACAAAAACAAAATAAAGAAAAGGATTTAGAATATCGATAACCATATTAAAACAAACATTTATTTTACAAAAAGATAAAAGGGATTGGGTCAAAAAAATGAGAATTTTATAGGCAGAAGAGATCACAAATCTCACAACTTTTTTAGTGAATAGTGATAACTTCTTTCTGTTAACCCTTAATTGCCAAACATAAGTAAATAGATCCACGAATTAACCCTCAAAATCAAATGAGGACAGCAAGATGAAGAAAAAATTGCAGCATACAAAAGATTCAACACCACTAAAAGATATCTACAAGCGAGCTTGAACTTGTGAGCAAGAGCTAGAATAGAAATTCAATTATATTTGTATTAAGTGGTTAAAGATTCTTAAAATATGACAAAAGCAAAGATGAAATCCACAAGTTCTGATCAGTTTTGATTGTTGCCGAGGATCATATTAGAGAAAGTCTGTTACACTGAATCAGTCGTGTTTAAAATCAACCCTGAAGTATTAAAGATATTGGAATTCGAAAGATGAAGAAAAGCCTAATAAGGGCATCACAAAAGCACCAGTAACCTTGAGGCAAATGAGAATTGAGGTTATAAATTTATGATAAAGAGTTCCATCCTAGCAAATGGACACAGACCAGGACCACAAAGTTCATGATCAATGATTATGTGCTACTAATTCAAACTGAACGGGAATTTGGAAATGCATCTTCAAACCTTTTACCATGGCTTTCTAATAAAATAAAGAAAAAGACACAGACAAGAAAGAAAATACATTATCTAGAGGAAACAAAATGAGAGAAAAGAAAGCACCAGTTTATTTCCTGTTTGGTTTAACTAGCAAAGTGAGTTAACTAGGAATTGCACAGTAATGTTAAATTCAAGTTTTCCATTCATAATAGCAGATTATCTCTTGGTACTATGAAAACTTCAAATATCTAAAGTTTTCATAACACAAGGGGCAATTTTGGTACTAAGATAACTTAATTACCACAGTAGAGTGTCCTTATTAAACCCCTCCTTTCTGTCAATTTCCCTTTTTGTCACTCTAAAAACCATCAAAACATTCACAAAGCATCTCTTTCCAACACCTTTCCTTTCAGTTATTTTTATTCAAGTAAGGTTCAATATAAGATAGTCATTTTTTGTAGAATTTTACCACTGACTCCAAACTTTTGGGAGACTTCTGCTCAGTGACTTTAGGCCTTCTCTCTTTTGGTGTCCTACTATTACCATGAGGAGAAGATGCAGAGTCAGAATCTGGTGCACCCGTCTTTAGGCGGCGCGCAACTCTGGGAGAAATCTTTTGGGGTACATCTTGAGAAACAGCTCGAGGCGAAATCTTTTGTGGAGCTTCTCGAGATCTCACAGCTCGAGGAGAGATCTTTAGAGGCACTTCCGTGGAATTGCCTCGTGGAGATTTCTTTTGTGGCACTTCAGAGGAACTGTTTCTGTTATCAAATTTGGTATGTAAAAGAAAAGGTCAGAACACAGTTTTAAAATATACAACAAATTCACCAAAGAACTGAAGATCATAACAGATATGATTGAAGATCAGAGAAGAAAGTAGAATGAGTGTGTAATGTTTCATAGACCTTGAGAGAAAAGCTGAAATAGATATTTTATCATATCAAATATGCAATGTTCACATACAAATTTGTGCACAATATTTACTACTACTATCACATATCACTAAACCACAAATGGAAACATCTTAAATATCTTTCAGATTCTTTATTTAATGGCATAAGTTAACAGCTTTAGTATCCTTTAATGGTATGAATGCAGACCACATTTAAAGCACATATTTTTCCAGTCACAAAATTCAAGATTTATGGTCTCACACTCACCCTTTCATCACTTTGACAGAAGAAGCACATTAAGAGAAACTCTAGCAAAAAATATCAAAGAATTATAGCTGTCATTTTTTCCTAAAAATTACAAGCAGTTAAATATGAACATGTCAACTTCAGTGAAAATAGCTCTTTTAAGTCTTTAGCAAACAAAAAGAAACATTTCAGTACAATAAGTAGAATTCAAACATTTAACTCAAACTGAACCAGGGACCCAGTCCATTACCGTTACAAGAACAACTGCATGAATTCCAGCTATGACTAGTCCATTTTCATTTACTAAATACTCATAAATGAGACTGAAGTTACCTTGCTTTTGGGGTCTGCATATCTCAACTACCTTTAGGCCCACAGAGTAAAATCTTGGTGTTAAGAAGATTTTTCCTGTTTCAATGCCCTCTGCCCCACTAACTCTGCAAAGATTACATAAATATCATCATACTAGTAAATGGCCAATAATATAGTAGAATGAAACAAAGGGAATCCAATGTGAGGTAACAATAAATGCACACACGACACATTATATGGTTCTAAAACAAAGAGGGCAGCCAATACACTGAGCTCCCGCAGCGCACGGGTTTAGGTGAGGGCCGGACCACAAGGGTCTATTGTAAGTAGCTTTATCCTGCATTACTGCAAGAGGCTAATTTCACAACTCGAATACGTAACCTCCTGGTCACATGGCAGCAACTTTACGAATTACGCCAAAGCTCCCTTTCATGATTCTAAAACAAATACTATAATAAAAAAATGACCCTCCAAAAATAGGTCAACAGAGAAAAATAAAAGGGGGTCTAAGTTCATTTAGCTACATTGAATGCACAACAAAATAAGGTAAGTTTGGTACCTATCTTAATTGCATTCACAAGGACCATATAGTGATAAGCATAGGACAAGTTGCATAGTAAGATTTTTACCCTTCATAGACTATTCAAAAAATAGGATTATTTGTTTAACGAGACAATAAAAAGTGGGCCATGGGGTAAAAATTTGACTCCTCAATTACAGGCAATCTTCACCAAGAAAGAAATCCTCCATTTTAGCCTGAATGAATGGCACTACAGTATGCTTTCATGAGTTGTAGGTATTTTAACCAACAACAAAACGCAGTATAATCCCACAAGTGTAATATAGGAAGTGTAATGTATACATAAAACTTTCCCCTGCCTAGAAAATAGAGAGACGGTTTCAATAGAAATATAGCTCAAGAAAAGATGTAAAGAAAGCAATAGTAACATGCAGTAAAGGAACAACGTGAAGTAGTAAAATCTACCAACAACAGAATAAAAGACACTCTCCACTATTTACTAGTATTCTACCTTAATTCTCTACCTCCACACATTACTATTAAAAAACATAAGTAAATAATTGCTGAAAATGCTTTCCCGTAAAACCCCACCCTGAGTTTTCTTTGCAATATCTCTAGGGTCAGATCCAGATAAGCTAAAGATGAAAGCTTCAAATTAAAATGAAGAACAAAAGAGGAAGAAGAAAAATGGTTCAAAATTTTTCTAACTGCAAAAAAGAACCAAATGCAACTAAAGTAGAAGCAAAGAAAAGGGAATAAACACACATGACACCAAAAAAAAACTTGAAAGACAAAGTAAAAAGAGTCCATAAAACTCTTCAAGATTCGATTTTTCCTTTTTACTTTTAAGCAAAAAACCTGCATTCTGTAAAGCTGAGAACTTTAGGAGACATCAAACTCAAAACACAGACCAAACACTGTAGAATCTTGTAAATGAAAAAGTAAGATAAACCATAATACTACATTCCAAAAAGTAGTTCAAAAAGTTGCTATCATCACATTGTACACTCCATAAACAGAAGCACGAAAAAGAAAGGAGGAGGAAAAAAGAAAGAAAATAAAGAGAAAAAAATGTGGAAGTGAGTTTTGGTCTTACCAAGAAAACGTTACAGAAAGGATATCAGAAGGGGGTTAGAATTTCAAGAATTTAGCACAGTAGAATTTGAGCTGAATTTTCCACCATTTTCATCAGAGAGAAACAAAGAAGAAAAAAGAAGCAATTCTTTTTGTAGTCAGTTTCCCAAAGAGATTATATTAAAAGTACTGATAAGAATACACATTTCTCAAGGCTACCTGCTTTGCTTGAAAAGTAGCTAATTTTTCTGACTTTGGCCACTTCTCTATTGTGGACTACAAAGAGAGTAGAGCAGTTTTATTGGTAGCTTTTGAAAATAAGATCTGAGAAAATTAAAAATAGAGATGTTTATGGTGGGACTGGGAGGAAACGTTATCTTTGGATAAAATTTTGATTTAAAGATTGAAAATTGGAATGGTGTGTGAATGTGGGACCTTTTTTCTGCACAGATTCTCGTACTATTTGATTCATGTTCTTCAAATTTTATCTTTCTTTTTTCTGTTTTTTTGGACACTTATGTGTTTTTGCTTATGATTTTCAAAAATCTTTGTCATTTGTGTAACTACTTTTTTGTACGTTCATTTTGAATTTAAAACTAGTGACCATCAATTGTTACTTAGAATAATAGCATGTTTGGTCAACATTCTAAAAGAAAAATTAACCCAAATAATTATTCATCTAATCTCTTAAACTAAAAATACGGATACATAATATATATAAAATTCATATATAATATATGTATAATAATGTATAAATTATGTATATCGGCTACAAAAGAAAGTAAATATTGAATCTGGCCGGCTATTTGTGTAACAATCTCATTCTTAAATCAGCTTATTTTGAAAAGTATTTTTTTCAAAAGTACTTTTCGAAAATTGCTTTTGGTGATAAATGGTTTATTTTTAGTTAATTAATTTGAAAAATACTTTTGAGCAGTAATTAGTGTTTGACCAAACTTTAGAAAACTATTTCTAATAGCCTGTTTGGCCAAGCTTCTTAAGAGGCCAAAAATGCTTTTTTTCTCAAAAGCACTTTTTTCCTAACTTGAGGTGTTTGGCCAGCTTTTTTGGAGAAAAAAAGTATTTTTGTGAAGAAGCATAAGCAGTTTTTGACAAGTAGAAAAAAGTAGTTTCTTCCCAAAAACAGAAACAGAAGCAGTTTTGACTTTTCTTCTTACCAAGAATACCCTTAACAAAATATAGTATATACCAAAATAACTGTTAAACCTAATATTTAGGATATTAATTTATAAGTATTTTCTTATTATTTTTAGGATAACTTTCTAATATATACTAGTGACTTTAGGGGTGAATATTTTTATATTTGTTGAATAATTTTTAATATATTTAACTTATATTAAAAGAATTAAGTACTTTTAAATTTTATTTTCATATTGTACTTAAATAAAATAAAAAGATTTAATTATTGTCTGTAATAACAAATTTTTAAGATTATTTATTTACTTATAATATTAACTATTAAGTAAATATATTCATGTCCTTATTCGTAATTTGATACTTAAAAGCATTTTCTAAAAAGCTTGGCCAAACACAAATTATTGCTCAAAAGTGTTTTTCAGAGTGATTAACCAAATACAAACTGCTTCTCTCCAAAAGTACTTTTTTCAAAAGCACTTCTCAAAATAAGTTGATTTCTCCAGTTTGGCCAAAAATGATATAATTGTCTTTTTCTCAAAAGTACTTCTTAGAAAAGTGTTTTCGGAAAGAAGCTATTTTTTTCTACTTCTCAAGAAGTGTATTTGCTTCTCCTCAAAAGCACTTTTTTCTTTCTTAAAGCTTGGCCAAACACCTCAAATTTTGGCCAAAAGTATTTTTGGCAGAAAAAAAGAAGCATTTTTTGCCCAAAAAAACAAACTTGGCCAAACGGGCTATAAAATGGGTAATACAACAAGGTGTATAATGAAATTGATGGACCCTTTTCATTCTTAACCAAATGTTTTGGGATCATTTGCAACTATACCCAGTTTTTTTGTCACCTTTTAGCTTATACCCGTTTTGCAAAAAAAAATTACAAGTGTACCCACTTTTTGAGTAACTTCAGACGTACGGGCCTGAAATAGAAAAAATTTATGTCTGAAGTTTGAACTTCAAAATGTTTTGCCTGAAGTATAGCCTTATCAAAGCAAAACTTCAAATATTTTTGCCTGAAGTTTGGCCTGACTTGCAAAAGCAATCACGCAAACTTCAGTTCATAGTGACATGGCAAACTTCAGTTCAATAAAACTACAACATGTTTTGGATGAAGTTTTTGTTTTGTAATTGTTGAACTTCAGCATTCTAGGAGTTGTAGTTTGTTTTGTATTTGCTGAACTTCAGCATTCTAGGAGCTGAAGTTTGTTTTGTATTTGCTGAACTTCGACATTTTAAGAGCTGAAGTTTTTATTTATATTTGCTGAACTTCAGCATTCTTAGTGCTGAAGTTATATTATGTCTTTCTTTGAAGTTAGATGGCTTTAAAATATAACTTAGTCCAAATCAGGATTAAAGTTCAGGATTCTACCAATCTAGTTTAGTAAAGCACAATTAACCCAATACTGCCTTTTTTCTCAGCGCAGACATTAAGACAAGAAAATATAAAAGCAAAAACATATTCGAATTGAACTTGAACAATAGTAAAAAATAAAGCGTCATAACATATCACAATTATAAAAACATCATAAACTACATTAAAATATATTCACAACCACCATATAAAATCATTGTCACCTGAAGAAGAAGGAAAAGAAGAAAACGAAGGAGGAGAAGGAGGAGGAGAAAGAGGCATGAAGTTGTTTAAAAAGTGGGTACAAGTTAAAATTATTTACCTCGAGATACGAGTAACAATTAAACTTGTAATGTGTTTATAAGGATATGTGATATAATTCAATGACAATTGGTAAATAACTAAATAAATAAAAGCAATTAAATGATTGTAATACATCAAACCAGTGTCGTTCGTGAATTATAGACCTCGGCTTGGAGTAGTGTCAAGATCGATCGTTAAGTTCCACAAAAATAATAAGAACAATGTGAACAACACGAACAATATGAACAGTAAAGAGTTAAGAGCGGGTTAAGGAGCAGAGTGCTTTGTATTTCTCAGTAGTTGCGTAAGTGATAATTCGTATGAGATAATGATGTCTTACAAATGAACAGGGTTCCACTTTATATAGTAGAGGAATCCAAAATAAGGTATAACTCTAATTTCGGATGTAAAATACATGATTGATATCAATAACCGTTAATGGTTCTGCCAGTTCTGAGATTCTCGCCGAGATTGGTGGTCGATTGTGAATACCTCGTGATTATGTTATTTAGGTGCCGATTTAACCCGATCTCGATCCCTTAATATTCGTGCTCTTCGAACCCGAACTTACGTTGATACTGGCTCATTTTCGAGGCATACCTCCGAGCCCATAAAATGGGGTATGGTCGATTTTAACCGTATACAGATAGTCCCCCGCATTTCTTAGAATGAAATGATAAGAAACGACTTGAGCCTCAATTCCTTGATACCTCGATCATGACGTCGTCTCCATGACGTAAGCAATGGACGTGACAGAAACGTCCCGTTGGATTGGTTCCCAAAAAACCATCAGTGCGTGTCAGTTGCCGGTCGGCCACTAGTGACACCGAACCGTCGTTTTAAACCTATAAATATCACATCTTTAGTAGATTCAAACTTTACTTTGCTTTGATCATAAAATCTTGAGTTCTCAATCCTCCTTTCTTTTCTCTCATCGTCGCTTCATTAAACCATCGTTGTTTCCACCGGAACCTGTAACGACCCGGTAGGTCATTTTGAGAGTTAGCGCCCCGATCCCCAAATAACTGATTTCCCCATGTCTATTTATGTTTTTGGGACTTGTTGGAGCATCGAGTGGTAAAATAAAATCGAAGCGTTTTTGGACACATAGTCCTTCTATGTGAGTTTAAGCTTTAGAAATCGGACCGTAGTTGGAACTGTGGGAAGATGGGTCCGGAATGGGATTACGTCGACTACGTTAGCTCCGCTGGGTGATTTCAGAGTTAGGAGCGTGTTCGGAATGTACTTTCGAGGTCTGTAGTAGATTTAGGCTTGAATTGGCGAAAGTTAGAATTTCGGCGATTTCGGTCGATAGGTGGAATTTTGATATCGGGCTCGGAATGGAATTCCGAGAGTGGCTGTAGGTCCGTTGTATCATTTGGGACCTATGTCTAAAATTTGAGGTCATTCGGACTAGTTTTGATGTATTTCGGCATCGATTGTAGATTTTGGAAATCTCATAATTTCTTAGGATTGAATCCATGTATAATTGGTGATTTAGTTGTTATTTGATGTGTTTTGGAGGCTCGACTAAGTTTGGATAAGGTATTAGGACTGGTTGGTAAGTTTGGTTGAGGTCCCGGGGGCCTCGGGGATGTTTCGGATGCCCATCGGGTGAATTTAGAACTTGGAAGAACAGCTGAACCATTACTGGTTCTGGTGTCTTGCACCTGCGATGGACCTTCCGCAGGTGCGGAAGAGGGGCTCACAGGTGCGGACTTTGTCAAGTCAACCAGTCTCGTAGGTGCGGTTGGTTTTCCGCAGATGCGGAGCCGTAGATGCGGCCAATTGACCGCAGGTGCGGCCCCAGGCCTTTTAGTGGGTTTTCGCACCTGCGATGGAATTTCCGCAGGTGCAGGACCGCAGGTGCGGAAATCGCTGGGCAGATATAGCAGATTCGAGGGCTTGCATTTCATAACTTCTTAAATCATTTGGAGCTCGGGTATAGGCGATTTGGAGTGGGTTTTGAGGATAAGCTTCATAGGTAACGATTCCTAACCCTATTCCCTTTGTATATCATTAATCTATGGCTATTTCTTCCATGCAATTAAGGGATTTAGGTGAAAAATCATGAAAATGGGAAAAAGTTTCCCTAATTAGAATCGAGAATTTAATAGGATTTTATCGTCGGTTTTCGATGATTCTTGTTCGTGTGAGTTCGTGAGTGAATGGTTGTTCTAAATTTGTAACTTTCACTCGTTTTCGAGGCGTGGGGGACGTTTTGGGCGATTTTCCTAATTTCGCGTATTAGCTTCGAACTTATTAGCTATTTTGATTCCTTAAAGTGATATTTACATTATGCAATCGAATTGAATAGATTTGGGAAATTCGGAGTCGGATACTCGTGGCAAGAGAGTGGATTTGAGTTGAGTAGCGTAGTTAAGGTAAGTGGTTTGCCTAACTCTGTGTTGGGGACTTCCCCTAGGTTGTTTTAATATTGTTTATGTTGATTGGGCGCCGTGTGCGTGAGGTAACGAGTACGTACACGGGCCATTATTGCAAAGACTCCATTTTTCCTCCATGACTTAAATCATTTCACTCCTATTTCACTAATTCCTGTATCGACCATGTAGTTTAGATTAGGAAATAGCATGCCTACCTGTTTTACTTGAATTTTTCCGTAGTTATTACCACATGTACCATGCTTGGGTAGTTTTATCCATATTTTGCATGTGAGTTTCCTGAACTATTTTAATAAAAATTGTATCTTGTATTTGTACTGCATTGCATATTTAAATTGGGACTACGGACAAGATTCTTGGAGCTTTCCCCCTGTACTGCATTGCATATTTAAATTGGGACTATGGACGAGATTCCGGGAGCTTTTCCCATGTACTGTATTGCATATTTAAATTGGGACTACGGACCAGATTCCGGGAGCTTTCCCTCTGTACTGCATAGCATATTTAAATTGGAACTACGAACGAGATTTCGGGAGTTTTCCCCATGTACTGCATTGCATATTTAAATTGGGACTACGGACAAGATTCTTGGAGCTTTCCCCCTGTACTGCATTGCATATTTAAATTGGGACTACGGACGAGATTCCGGGAGCTTTCCCCATGTAGTGCATTGAATACTTATTATTGTGATATATGTTGTGCTGAGCTGAGGGCTCCCTGTTATTATTTCCTTTTTGCTCATTGTTTCTACTGATTTGCCTCAGCTTATTATATCTCTCTGTTCAAAATTTTAAATTGTTTTTACTATAAAAATCCAGTAGAGCCTTAACCTAACCTCGTCACTACTTGACAGGGGTTAGGCTTGGCACTTACTGGGTACCAATTTGTGGTGTACTCATGCCCTTTCCTACACATATTTTTCGTGTGCAGATCCAAGTACCAGCGCTCAGTATCGTGGCTAGGGGTTCCGACCAGCAGCTTTTCGGAGACCGAAAGGTAATTCTGCCGCGTCCGCAGAGTCTTTCGAGTCAATTTCCACTCCAGATGTAGATAGATTTCTTTTTCATGTAAATTCTCTCTCGTTAAATAGAGCTATTTTGAGACAGAGCTTTTGACTAAAGTGATATTCCGGGTTTTGGGAAAAAGTTGTATTTTGTACACGCCAAGTGACGATGTTTCATTGTAGACTCACTTACTTCAACTTTATTTTATTGCTTCTATTTAGTATGTGTTTTTCCGTAATTAGGCTTACCTAGTCGTAGACTACGCGCCGTCACGATGCCTTTCGATGGTAAATCGGGTCGTGACAAAACCACAAGTTTTACACCTTTTCTATACTCCATTCACATGCATAAATGGCGAAGACCTATAAAACAATGTCACAAAAGGAGAAAGATCCATCTTCCTCCTCCCAGCCGGCCGACGATAAAACGCCGGTAGAACCAGCCCTCCATGAATACGTTCCTGAACCATGCATCGTCAAAACCGATTGTAAAGTTGATAGCCCCTCATCGGTGCCAAGCTGATGTGAACATGTGATGATGTACATGTGTTCGATTATCGAGGGCCATGTCGATTCCATAAAGAAGGATTGCAAATGGGGTACAGAGGTGTTGGTGCATATTCCTACACCTGAAGAGAGCATCACCACACATGTGAAAGGATTCTTGAGTGTTTACACCCCTTCATATTAGGTCCCGTCGACCCTGTGATTTTTGACTTTTGTAAGAGGTACGAGGTTACCTTCGGTTAGCTCCACTCCTCACTTTGGCGCATAGTGATCATGTTGCGCTTCTACTCCAACGAGGCTGGGGGTTGGAGTTCACACTGGACCATCTTATTCGATTTTACAAGCCTCGAATCTATAAAGGGTTGATTAGACTCAATTGCTGAGCAACAAAGGCCTTATTCTTGAACATCGACGAGAATAAGGATAGAGGCTGGATGAGTCGATTCATACGGGTGAGGACCTATGACGTAATACGTAAGGAAAAAGTGTCGTTCCCGGAGGAATGGAAATCCAAGCGTAAGTGTTCGCTCTTTGATTATGTGTTTCCTTAGGTTTTGCCTAACATTTCCTTTTAATCATGCAACTGCCCCTTAGATGCTCGAGGCGGTGCTCGATTTTGAGGACTGGATCCACAATCTTTCCTCCACTTCAACTCGTGTTGAACGAGTGTGGAGGGATTTGGTCAAAGGTAGGTGGGAGGCCAAGAACCATGGTAAGTTGTTTTGTTACGTATTCTGAAGAAATTACCCATTTTCTATATTACTAATCATATGTTTATGTAGGACTGACCAAAGATGCCATTATGAGGCCTTCGAGCGAAGGTGGCAAAGCTAAGTCCCCGGTTTTGAGGCCGGAAAAGGACAAAAAAGGAAATATCTCCCGCAATCTGATGTCTCCAAACCCAAACCTTGAAGGGTGACGTGAAAAATAGTCGGGCTCTCGGCGGATGCGGTCCAAACGTTGAGGGACCAGGATGAGAAAGAGGAAGAAGGCACCTCGGCGCTAATAGATTACCCTAGAAAGTCTACCGAGGTTGCCTCGCATTCTAAACTTCCACCTGCTATAACCGAACCTTGCATCGAGGAGGCTTCGAAGAAGAGTTCGGGGGTGAACCCCAAGTCTCCTGAGGTCGAGACGGTTTCTTGATCATCAACTTCTACACCGGGCGAGGCTGGTTCTAAAACCAGCAGGATTAGACAGAGCGCCCCGAGCGATTCGCTCGGGGCCATGGCAATAGGTCAAATGCCTTCAATGTCGGTCTTCTCCGAAGAGGCAATAAGGGACGCCTAAAGGCTGAAGACCCCCGAGATTGGCGGAGGCTCTAGCGCTAGCGATCCTTTTCGGGATTACTTCGCGGGGGTCGATGATGCCTCCGATATTAATGATGCTTCGATCCTCATGGCAGAAGCTCAACGACTTTTTTCCAAGTTAAGTCATGTTGCTTTCTGGTTATTCCTCTTTACCTTTTTTCCAAGGTTCTTCTTTCTAACTTGTGTTCTTTTTCTTTGATAGGCTTCTGCCAAATTCCGAGATGGCCTTAGTCAGTGCAAAGCCGATCTCCGAAGGGGTCTCGGAAGAGAGGAATGCTCTGAAGATTCTTTATGGCCAAAAGGATGAGGTCATAAAGGACCTTCAAGGGGACCTGGCCAAGGCTCATGAAGAGGAGGCTGAGTTGGACAAGCAGGTAACGACCCTTTTGATTCAGTATGGAATCGACTCCACTGTGGAAGCTAACACTTCGATATCTCAGCTGAAACAGAAGGTGGAGAAGATCGGTCTGCCTCGGGTAGAGGTCGATCAGGTTAAGACCGACAGTGATCGATGGAAAGATAGGATGGACCGCCTTGCTGCTAAAAAAGAGGTAGCTTTGGCCAAATTATCTTCGGCGGAGGCCCAACTCCAAGACCTTAAATAAAAAGGTTCGGCTCAGGCCAAGAGGGTTGAATAACTCGGAAGTCTAAGATTGAAAAGACCAAGGTCAAGGCGAAAAAATCCATAGCCATGTACCGCGCTAATGCCGTAGCTGTCCAAACTCTGCTGAGGGAGGCTTCCAACCGAGAGCAGTGGCATAGTGACTTGGGGAAATGCCAATCCCGGAGGGAAACCCTCGAGGAAATTCATGCTCGAGTTTTTGACCTCTCCGAGGAAATTTCTCGGGCCAAAGAGCTCGAGACTGAAGCTAGGCAACTCGCCACTTCTGATGACGATGATGATGATGCAGAGGGCAGCCGAGGCGAGTCCGGAAGTGGGGAAGACGGAGATGAGGATGTTGAGGAAGATGCCCCCGAAGAAGCTGCTCGGGAGGAGACCAGCCTCGAGGGGACTAACCCCGATCATAGTTAGGTTATAAGTTCTTTTTCTTTTTCCTTTGTAAGGCTTTGACCGATCCCTTGTATATATTTTTTGATATAATGGAAAATTTCCCTTTTATGCCTTCGTAAATTTCTCTTTTATGTCTTCGTATGTTTATTTGCCTTTGTTGAAAGTTTTTATTGTTGTAGTCCAACTCGTGATCGAAGTAAACCCTTAGTCTTTTTGTTTTTACGAGGGCAAGTCCCCAAGTTCGAAACTCATTCGAGATCTTATCTCGGGGGTGGCTCGATCCAACTGACCGATGAGTTATCTTTAGTAACCAAGTTCGAATGAATCTTTGAGATTTAGTGAATCCTAGGTTTCCATCATAGGGTTTTTAAGTATTTCGAGCTCACAGATATACCCTTTAGGTGAATCTGTAGTTAACATTTATTTGTGCTCGGAATAACTGAACCCTTGGGTTCGAATCGAGTGAGAGCTAGGTCTCAATCTCTAACAGTATTAGCCCTTAGGATTATTAGATCGTCCCTTAGGCTTTTTTATATTGAACCTTAGGATATTTATATCGGCCCTTAGGCTCTTTAGATTGGGCCAATTTGGCCTCTGAAAACGGCTATCATTTTTCCCTATTCGGCTAAAAGACTTAGTGAAAATTTCTTTACGCCTTAGCATGTGTTTTTTTGTACCCATTGGGTTTTTTGAGGGTTCAACGATTGGAACCCAATTTTTTCTTAAATCGTTTGGGTTAAGATATTTTGATACCTCTTGAGGTTTTTTCGAAGGCTGATATTATCGAAGCCTTTAGATTTCGAGGACTGATTTTCTCGAAGCCCTATTTATTTACTTTGCCGAGGGTAGCCTTATTTAATCGATTTTTAAAGTATTTGAAGGCCTTTAGTTTATGGCGGAGGTCGGACGTCTCCGAGCCGCATTATTTCTGTCGTCGCCTTTTATATGGCCGTAGTCTTTAATATGGCCGTAGCCTTCGGGTATGTCTCTTTGAATTGTTTCCCGATAACATTTTGAAGTGTGTTGTCGTTGGCCTATATATCGAGGGGTTCCTCTTTAAGGTCTTATGATTTTGAACTTAGATAGCTCAAGTAGGTAGTCCCCGAGTTTTCGAGGTATGCTTGTACTTGGCCCTTGAGCTATTTTTCACAAGTGTTAGTTTTGTTCAATAGACCAAAATCGTAAGTGCATGACTTCGTATAATAGAAATTCTACTTCAAACATGAGATGTTCAAGAAAAGATATTTTTTCTTTGTATTATTGATACATCTGTACATGTTTTGTTGTCGGAACTCGGCTAATCTATATGGACACTGCTCATCGTTTGGCCCATTACAAAATTCATCCTATCGAGTTCCATTGATACATAACATACGAGGGTGATCCCCTCCCTATATTCGAGGTTGATTGCAAAGAAGCCTTGGATACTGTTGAATTATCCTCAGGTAGCACATAGTTGTTGCCTCGTTAAAAACCTCGCTTGGAAAAACCCATTTAGGATAAAAATCGGTCTAAGGGAAAAAGAGTGCAACGCGTACTTTAAAACCTGAGGTCTCGATTTCTTGGATCGGATACCTGCAATAGGTTAGTCTCGAATATTTAAGTAAATGAAAAAGGAGAAAACCATACCTTAGCAATAGAACCTCTTGAGGAGTGATATGTTCCAGTTATTCGACAATGACTCGCCATTCATAGTTTTGAGCTTTAAGATCCTTTCCCGACTATGTCGAGGATTTGATATGATCTTTCCCAACTAGGACCTAGTTTCCCTTCATTAGGGTCTCGAGTATTGATGGTGACTTTTCTTAAGACTAAGTCCCCGACTTTGAAGTGCCGAAGATTGGTTCTTCTGTTGTAATATCTCTCGATTCGTTGCTTTTGTGCGCCATTCGAACGAGTGCTACTTCTCGTCTTTCATTCAGAAATTCGAGACTGGTATTCATGGCCTCGTGGTTCGATTCCTCCGTTGCATGCTGAAACCTGGCGCTGGGCTCCCCGACTTCGACCAGTATTAAGGCCTCGGAGCCATATACTAAGAAAAACGGAGTTGCTCCGGTACTGGACTTCGATGTCGTCCGATAGGCCCATAGAACCTCGGGAAATTTTTCTCTCCACTTCCCTTTAGCTTCGTTTAGCCTTTTCTTCAGGTTTTGGATGATAGTCTTATTTGTTGATTCGGCCTGTCTGTTTCCACTAGGGTGATATGGCGCTGATAGTATCCTCTTCATTTTATGGTCTTCGAGGAATTTTGTTACTTTATTGCCGATGAACTACTTTCCATTATCGCATACTATTTCTACGGGCATCCTGAATCGACATGCGATGTGATCCCATATGAAGTCGATCACTTATTTTTCTCTAACTTTTTTGAAGGTTTGTACTTCAACCCATTTAGAGAAGGAGTCAGCCATAAATAATATGAATTTAGATTTACCTGGGGCCGATGGTAGAGGAACGACGATGTGCATTACCCATTTCATGAATGGCCATAGGGATAGGACCGAATGAAGCTGTTCACCGGGCTGGTGAATCATTGGTGCAAACCTTTAACATTTGTCGCATCTTCAAACGAACTCCTTAGAATCTTTTTCCATGCTATTCTAATAGTATCTTGCTCTGATGACCTTTCGAACTAGTGACTCGACGCTAGAGTGGTTTCCACAAGTGCCTTCGTGGATTTCTCGCAAAACATAGTCAGTATCTCCCGTTCCCAAGCATACTACTAGTGGACCATTGAATGTCCTTCTGTATAACGTTCCGTCTTCCTCAAATGTGAATCGAGCGGTTTTAGTTTGTAAGGTCCTCAATTCTTTGGGATCCGATGGTATCTTTCCGTTCTTCAAGTATTCGATGTACTTTTTTCTCCAATCCCAGTTTAAGCTTGTAGAGTTAATTTTCGCATGTCCTTTCTTGATTACAGATATCAAGAGTTGGACGACAGTACCCGAGCCAATCTCGTCTTCGTCGAACGATGACCCTAAGTTGGCAATCGCATCAGCCTCAGTATTCTGTTCTTGGGGTACATGCTGTAGAGTCCACTCCTTGAAGCGGTGCAAGGTGACCTGCAATTTGTCTAAGTACCTCTGCATCCTGTCCTTTCGAACTTCGAAGGTTCCGTTTACCTAGTTAACTACCAATAGGGAGTCACATTTAGCTTTGATGACTTCAGCTCCCAAGCTCTTAGCTAGTTCGAGACATGCAATCATAGCCTCATACTCGGCCTCATTGTTAGTCAATTTGGCAGTTTTAATTGATTTTCTAATAGCATTGCCCGTAGGTGGTTTTAAAACAATGCCGAGACCGGACCCTTTCACATTCGAAGATCCATCCGTGAAGAGGGTCCATACTCCCGATGACGTACCCGATTTAAGTAGAAGTTCCTTTTCCACTTCGGGTACGAGGGTTGGTGAAAAATAGGCCATGAAGTCTGTCAAAATTTGAGACTTGATAGTTGTTCGGTATTGATATTCGATATCATACCCGCCAAGTTCAACGACCCATTTGGCCAATTGTCCCGATAGCTCAGGCTTGTGCAAAACATTTCGAAGGGAATAGGTGGTGATTACATATATGGGGTGACACTGAAAATATGACTTTAATTTTCTAGATGCGCTTATTACTGCAAGTGCCAATTTCTCTAAGTGTGAATAACTAGTTTCGGCATTCCCTAAAGTTCGACTTACGTAGTAAACTGGAAACTGTGTACCTTGCTCTTCTCATCTGTTTTTGGGGTGTGGAGCAAAGGTGAGCTCGATAGTTATCGTTTTAATTCTTCCAATGCTTGCTGACATTCCGGGGTCCATGTAAAATCATTTTTCTTTTTGAGCAAGGAAAAGAACCAGTGGTATGATCTGATGACCTCGAAATGAACCGGCCTAAGGAAGTTATCCATCTGGTTAGCCTCTGAACGTCTTTCACACTGTCCACGACGGTGATGTCCTCGATGGCTTTAATCTTATCGGGGTTGATCTTGATTCCCTGATTTGACACCATGAAGCTGAGAATTTTCTTGAGCCGACCTCAAAAGCACACTTTTCGGGGTTAAGCTTCATGTTGTATTTCCTCAAGATTTTGAAGGTCTCCTACAAATGAGTCAAATGGCCCTCTGCATGCAGGGGCTTAACTAACATATCGTTAGTATAAAATTCCATTGATTTCCCTATCTGTTCTTCGAACATCTTGTTAACTAGGCGTTGATATGTAACTCCCGCATTTTTTAGCCCGAAGGGAATTACGTTATAGCAGTAAGTTCCATACTTGGTGATAAAAAAAGTTTTTCCTGGTCTACTGGGTTCATCTGGATTTTGTTGTACCAAGAATAGGCGTCGAGAAAAGTAAGTATCTCATGGCCGGCCGTGGCATCGATCATTTGATCGATGTTAGGCAAAGGAAAAGGGTCTTTCGAACATGCTTTATTCAGGTCCTTATAATCTACACACATTCTATGTTTGTTCCCCTTTTTGGGGACTACAACTACGTTGGCTAACCACTCGGGAAATTTTACTTTCCGAATGGACCCTATTTTAAGAAGTTTGGTTACCTCCTCCATTATGAAGGCATGATTCACCTCGGACCGAGGCTCCTCTTTTGCTTTATCGGTCTGAGCTTGGGATCCAAACTCAACCGATAAGTTGTTATCTCAGGCGGGATTCTGGATATGTCTAAATGGGACCATGCAAAGCAATCCATGTTATCAACAAGAAATTAATGAGTTTTTTCCTGAGTTCGGGGGTTAACCCCGTTCCTAGGTATACTTTTCGTTCGGGTAGATACTCGATCAGTATCACATGTTCCAGTTCCTCGACCGTTGATTTGGTTGCATCCGATTCTTTGAGAACGACGAAAGTTCGAGGATTGATAAAATCCTCTTCTTCTTCTCCGATCACTCGTTCATCTGATTCGGTCGAGGCTGGGGACGGTGATTGCTATTTGGCTGCTTACTTATCTTTGGTGCTTGATTTTTCTGAGGTCGAAGGTGCTGGTATCGGTGTCACCTCGTCGATCGCAAACATTTCCTTTGCAGCGTGTTGTTTCCCATAAACTGTTTTCACACTATCCACTGTTGGGAACTTCATTATTTGGTGAAGGGTCGACTATATTGTCCTCATGTTGTGGATCCATGGCCTTGAGCAGTGCATTGTATCTCATGTCGCCTTCGATGACATGAAATTTTGTGTCTTGGATGGTCCCGGCCATGTTCACTGGTAGGATTATCTCCCATTTCGTTGTTTCACTAGTCATGTTAAAGTCGTTTAGGACTCGAGATGCAGGTACAATCTGGTCTAACAAGCCAAGCTGCTCTACGACCCTCGATCTGATTATGTTTGCCGAACTACCTGGATCCACGAGAACATATTTAACTTGAATTTTATTTAGCAAAATAGAAATTATCAGGGCGTCATTGTGCGGCTGAGAGAGGCCTTCCGTTTCTTCGTCGTTGAACGTTAGAGTGCCTCGGGCATATAGTCCCGAGTTCGTTTCTCTCTTGTTATATACTTTGGTGCGTTTGAATATAGGGCCTTGTGGGATGTCGACCCCGCTGACGACCACGTGGATAAAATGCTGAGGCTCTTCTTGCTCTTTCTTTCTGTTGGCGTCCCTCTCCCTGAAGTGATTTTTGGCTCGATCCCTGAGGAATTCCCGAAGATGGCCCTTGTTGAACAATCGAGCTACTTCCTCTCTTAACTGTCTGCAGTCTTCAGTCCTATGACCATGTGTGCCATGATATTTGCAAACTAGATTCAGATTTCTTTGAGAAGGATCAGTTTGTATAGGTCTGGGCCTCCTTGTGTCTTTAATCCTTCTGATGGCCGATAAAATCCCCGACGCATCAACACTAAAACTGCACTCCGGTAATCAGGGTGCTTCTATAGGATCAGCATATTTGTCGAAACTAGTTTTGCTTATGAGCCCCCGAGAGTTCTGACCTCGGTCACCTCTTCGATCATTCCAGGCGGGATTGTGTCCCGAATGGTTATTCCTTCTATTTGAAACATATGGCTGATACCGTTCTTTATTCGGCCTCTATTCTCTGTCAACATCTCGTTGATTTTTTACCTGTCGGCCGGTTTGGATGCACTGAACCTGAGGAGGCTCCCAGTTGGTTGTTCTCGACTCTAATCTTTGACTGATATCGGTTGTGAACATCTGCCCAAGTCACAATCGGGTACTCTATTAAATTCTGCTTCAATTGGCGGGATGCGATCGAACTCCGCTCATTTAATCCATGGGTGAAAGCTTGAACATCCCAATCGTTGGTAACTAGTGGTAATTCCATACGTTCCACTTGGAATCGAGATACGAACTCCCTTAACATCTCGTTATCCCTCTGCTTCACTTTGAAGAGATCTGATTTTCTCGTTGCAACCTTTATCATGCCAGCATGTGATTTTACAAATGAATCTGCTAAAATGGCGAACGAACCGATAGAATTCGGCGGCAATTTGTGATACCAAATCATAGCTCCCTTCGACAGGGTTTCTCCGAACTTCTTTAGCAATACTGAATCGATTTCATCGTCATCCAAATCATTTCCTTTTATGGCACTCATATAAGATGTAACGTGCTCATTGGGTCCGAGGTCCCGTTGTATTTAGGTATGTCGGGCATCCTGAACTTATTTGGGATGGGCTTCAGAGCCGCACTTGGGGGGAATAGTTTTTGCACAAACTTTTTAGAGTCCATTCCGTTTAAGATCGGTGGTGCCCCCGGTATTTGATCAACTCGAGAGTTATAGGTTTTCACCCTCTTGTCGTTGGCCTCAATTTTCTTCTCTCCCAATTTTATTCTCTTAGTAAGCTCCTCGAGCATTCTCATTATAGCAGGGTCCATTGTCGAATTATTGTCACCTGACCTTTCAGGCACTGGCTCGGTACGGCGAGTAGCCTCTTGTTCGACCCTACTTGGTGCCACGTGCTGATTTTGCAACTGAGTAATGAAATTCTTTTGGGCTTGTAGCATTTTAAATATAACTTGGAGACTGACATCTTCATCTCCTCCCCCTGAGTACCTCGACCGTCAGTTCGACCCTTTCTGTGTACGCTTCTATCGGGGTCCCCGCCTAAATCCGTATTCAAAGCAACATGCGAACTAACATCGACCGGGTTGACGAGTGGCGCTCCTCCGAGGTCAGCTTGTGGAACCTCGATTTCCTGAGCGATAATATTCTCGTTCTCTCCGTGGAGTCCGAGACCGTTGTCACCACGTGTAGCTGTGTTTTGTGAGTTTGACATGATTTATCCTAAAAACAAAATTTTTGAAAAGAAACAAGCATAAAATAGTGTGTTATGTCAGAATTAGCACTGAACAATCACTATTATCCTTAGCCCGACGTCAAACAACTTACCTCGAGATACGAGTAACAATTAAACTTGTAATGTGGCTATAAGGATACGTGATCTAATTCAATGCCAATTGATAAATAGCTAAATAAATAAAAGGAATTAAATGATTGTAATAGATCAAACCAGTGTCGTTCATGAATTATCGACCTCGGCTTGGAGTAGTGTCAAGATAAATCGTTAAGTGCCACAAAAATAATAAGAACAGTATGAACAACACGAACAATATGAATAGTAAAGAGTTAAGAGCGGGTTAAGGAGCAGAGTGCTTTGTATTTCTCAGTGATTGCGTAAGTGATAATTTGTATGAGATAATGATGTCTTACAAATGAACATGTTCCTCTTTATATAGTACAGGAATCCTAAATAAGGTATAACTCTAATTTCGGAAGTAAAATACATGACTGATATCAATAACCGTTAATGGTTCTGCCAGTTCCGAAATTAGTGGTCGATTGCGGATACTTCGTGATTCTATTATTTAGGCGTCGATTTAACCCGATCTCGATCCCTTAATCTTCGTGCTCTTCGAACCCGAACTTGCTTCGATACTGGCTCATTTTCGAGGCACATCCCCGAGCCCGTTAAATCGGGTATGGTCGATTTTAATCGTATACAAATTTTTTTTTTAAAAGTGGATATAGATTAAATGGGAGCGACCAAATAGGGCACTCCGTACAATTTTTACAATGTTTTGTGATTGAACTCTCAAAATGAGAAAACTTTTGGTAAAAAAACTATTTCTCGCTTCGATAAATTATAAGCGGTATGAATCTGGATTAAGCAGGCTAATTATTTCGAATACCAATGCTTAAAGCAAAAAAAAAAAAAAAAGAACAAGTGGAAAAGTTCAAAATATGCAATTTAGCCTTTTATTCTTACTCTCACGCATATTAGAATTGAGCTGTTTATACTTCATGGTCATTTAATTTGTGAATAAGTTTCAGGAAGATTATAACGTGAGAATTACAATACGAAAAATTAAATAATAACAAAATTATTAATGAATATACTCTTATAGAAGACAAATTGCGAGAATCGAGACTAAGATGGTTCGGCCATATGAAGAGAAGAAACGTTAATGCTCCGCTTAGGAGATATGGGAGGTTAACCATCAAGGGTCAGAGGAGGGATAGAGGAAGGTCAAAGAAATACTTGGGAGAGTTAATTAGGCAGAACTTGCATTACTTCAGCTTATCGAGGACATGACCCTCGATAGGAATGTGTTGATGTCGAGAATTAGAGTTGTGGGTTGACAGGTAGCCGAGAGTCTCTCGTCGTACTAATAGTATTAGTACTAGTCTTCTATTTTTCTATTCGTAGTTTCTTGTTGTTACACGGTATATCATTATTGCCGGTAATTTTAGCACTAATCTTGTAGTTTCGTATTTCTATATCTTTATTGTTATACGTTGTGTCATTTGCTTCTATTGTCTTATTACCTAGTTGTTATTGTTTATTTATTGCGTCCTTTTTACTGTTCTTGAGCCGAGAGTCTATCGAAAACAGTCTCATTATCTTCATAAGCTAGGAGGTAAGATTTGCTACATATTACTTTCTCCAAAACTCACGTGTACGATTTCACTGAATTTGTTATTGTTGATATTTTTCTGGCTTCTCGATAAGACTCCATTTCCTGTTGATCAGAATGAGCAACCAATTTTGTAAATTAATGAGCAAACTAATTTTTTTTTAAAAAGTGATAAGTAGTTTTACCTGCTTGATTGCTTTCTTAATCTGTAAAGCTTCTGCTTGTTTCTTGGCCTCCATTTCATGCAACACGATTATGAGCAAACATTAGATCTTAAGGTCGTTTTAATTTTAGAATTTTGAATTAAACAATTTATTAGTGAAAATATTAGTAATTTTAGAATTTTAGTCTTTTTTAATTAATTTTTAAAATTTTTATACTAGTAAAAATAAGTTTGTACAATAAATTCAAGATAATGCATTTCAAACACGTAGCTAACATCTAATTAATAATAATAATAATAATAATAATAATAATAATAATAATAATAATATATAAAGTTAAAGGATTCATCTCTATAAAATATACGCTATAAACAACAACAATTTCAATTGTTCGATAAATAGTCATATTCTCATAAAGCAAAGGCTTTTCAGCATAAAATTAAACTTCGATCAACTCTCTGACTTTACATTGGCGCGAGGTCCATTTCCTATATTACTTTCAACATTATTAACAAAGTGAAGAATAGATTTGGTAATGTCAAGTTTGGTGAAAACTGGATTGACATGTGCAAGCTCAGCAACATATTAATGAAGTATACATCACCAGTGTAAGATGGATCAACCCACCCCCACCCCCATCCCCCAATTCTTTTTGTTAAGTTTAATAGTGATGGCTCTCGTATAGATGGTAGATGTGGTGCTAGAGGTGTTATTGTAACGACCTGATCGGTCGTTTTACTTTCTAGAACCTCGTTCCTCTAAATAAGATTCTCCGTATGTGCTTTTACTGTTTTATGACTTGCGGGGATGGTTAGTTTGAAATTTGGAAGGATTCGGGTTGAAATCGGAACACTTGGGTCCTTAAGTTGGCCTAAAAATGCTAGGTTTGACTTCGGTCAACATTTTGAATAAACAACCCCGGAATCGAAATTTGACGGTTCCATTAGGTTCATATGATGATATCGGACTTGGGCATATGCTCGGTTCGGGTTTTGGATGACCCGGGAGCGTTCGGCGCCTAATATCAAAAGTTGGTTCTTTAAAGATTTTGAAGTTCTTAAATTTGGTTTGGAACGGGTTTTGGTGTTATCGAGGTCCAAACGGAATTTCGAGATCGGGAATAGCTCCGTAATATCATTTAAGACTTGCACGCAAAATTTGGTGTCAATCCGAGTAGTTTAAGTATGTGTCGGCGCATTGGGAGTAAATTGAAGAACTTGAAGTTCATAAATTTGATTAAATTAGTTTTGGGGCGTGATTCTTAGTTTTAATATTGTTTCGGGCGTTCCGAGAGTTCGTACAAGTCCATTTTATGATTCCAAACTTGTAGGTATGTTCGGGTGGGGCCCCGAGGGCCCCGAGTGTCGATCGGACGAGGCTCGAACCAAGTTGGGAGCTTGGAGCAACAAGTGAAGCTCCCAGATTTGTCATAATCGCACCTGCGCTTGGCCAGCCGCAAGTGCGAGCCACGAGCCACAGAAGTGATAAATAAAGGCAGCTCAGAAATCGCAGATGCGGGAGATTGTGCATCTGCGAGACCCGTGATCGCAAGTGCGGATTGGCTCGCAGAAGCGGCCCTTTTGTGTTCGCAAATGCGGAGCTGGGACAGGTAAGGAAGAACCGCACCTACGAGGCATTTGCCGCAGGTGTGGGGTCGTAGATGCGGCCAAGGCACCACAGGTGCGAAAAATGCTGGGCAGTAGGGGTTCATTTAACACGGGACTCAGGCCATTTCCAACACATTTTCTTTCACTCTTGGGCGATTTGAGAGCTTTTAAGGAGGGGCTTTCGACCAAGCTTTGTGAGGTAAGTAATTTCTACCTAATGTGAGTTTAATACATAGGTTATGGAAAGATTTTAACATGAAAATTTGTAGAAATCATCGGTTTAGATGAAAAATCTAGGGTTTGATAAAAATGGGGTTTTACTACGAAAATGGTTATGGAACTTAGTAAAAATCATATATCATTGTTCCTAAGGTTATAAGTAACAACTTTTTTCAAATATTTCAGAAATCCGAGAATGTGGGCCCGGGGGTGAATTTTAGGAATCTTGCATGTAAGGTTTGGTAATCACTTTAATAGTGGGGATATGAACTTTTGAGCATAAATTGGTTAATTTATATAATGTTTGACTAGTTTCGAGTCGTTTGGCACCAAATTTGGAGGTTTGAGCATGTTCTTGAATCGGGAAGTGGGCTTTGAGACGAGGTAAGTCTCCTTTCTAACCTTGTAAGAAATTTTTTTTCCCATAAGCGAATTAACTAGTATGTGTGTCTATTTGTGAGGGCTACGTACTACGAAGTGACGAGAATCTGTGCGTAACTACTAATTATGCTAAAGTCCGGGTCACATAATGCTATACTTGAAATGATTGCACCCTTACTTGTCAATTGGATTGCTTAAATCACAGCTTCCAAGAGAATTGTAAAAGAATCCCAAGGGGATAGTTTCACTTATTTGAGGTTGTAAATAGAACACTTGACTGTTATTAAAAAATATGTATTTCTTTCAAATATTTTCTATTTGTGGAGCGAGCTGGAGCACCTCGACAAATTAAATAAGTGCATCTATGATTCGCATCATTCGACCCTCGACAAATTAAATAATGCATCTTACCATTGAATCATAAAACCCTTCAAAATCCAACATTCCAGAAAATATAGAAAAATGGTTTCATTCAACTGTTGACATGATGTTGCAGAATAAATAAAAATATTCCCTCTTTAATAATTTTACTTTTTAGATGACTAGTCAAGGTCCATAATTGACTCGATGGCTACTGAGAGAAATAGAGAACATAATCATCTCATAGGGTCTTTGTTTGTCTAGTTTAATAATTGCTTAAAACATTAAAACACAAATTAAAAGAAGGAATAATTGACCTTGTGATCTTCGATTATTGGCTACTGGTTCGGTAGTCCATACAATTACTATTCTGTATTAATCAAGATAGTTCAAAGGCATTGAAACTAAGCTTAAGGAATCAATGAACTAACGTCTATAAATTTAACGATGCATTAACATTTATAGAATCTACGAAAAAAGTAAGATGTTACATTAAGAGACAATATAATATTATATTATGTATTTTCTCAGTCTAATTTTATGTGACACTTATTCCGTCTCAGCATATACTAAAAAGTAACACCAATATGTACTGGACACTATGTAATTTCTTTACTAACATGACTTGAATTCTACTTCCTATAAAAAAATTGTAAATTTTTTGTTAGCAGTAAGAAATACTAATTGACACGTGGAAACAGAATTCTAACTCTTTGACTTAGTTCCTAATAATAATAGTAATTTTGGTGTTTGACATACATTTACTATCCAATAGCGAGATTCTGGCTTACCGACCTTTCTCCAAGATTGAAGTTAGAACTTACTTATGTACCAAAAGTTTTTATTTATTTATTTGGTTGTGTATCCAATCAAACACGATTATATAAAATGGGATGAATGAAAATCATTTACGGCCTCCAACTTTACTCTAAAAATCAAACTCTTCCCTTGACTTTGAACAATAGTCAGTCTCCCCCTCTTATCCTATGCAATATCAATTTTGCCTTTGATATTTTTAATTCTCCATCTATATAATACATTTTAATATTATGTAGAATAATATTTTAGTTTTTAACCTAATCATCTTACCCATAGTTTAAATAATTTTCTATATTAGTATAGACTTTCACTTTAAGTTTATTAATATTATAAGTGAAATATTCTTTTAACAATTTTATTACCAAATGTGGCGCAATTTTTTTTTATGATTGTGTTTTAAATATTACATACATTAAGTATGTATATCTGAATGTATGCATACACATATATTTAAGTTTCGCTCTCCCTTATTCTCTATCATCTATATAGATAAATGATTTTTGATCGTCATTAATAAAATAATATTTAAATTATAATTTATAATGCAAGTACAATATACATAGATAATCTTTTAGAATTCTGTTATAAAATTTATTTCTAGTTTACATAGAATTCTATTATAAATTTATCTCTATTTTTATTCATTATCTTTGTATTACTTGCATTCAAATATTTATAAAGTTTTTACTCTATTTTATTGTCACTTTATAAATATATATTAGAGCTTTGATTACTATAAATAAAATAATTTTTTTTTATTCTGCTCATTTATTCCACTATAGATCATATTACTTAATTACTATTTCTCACTCTTCTTTTTTCGTCTCAACAATAATTTTGCTTCTGTTATATAAATTTTAAAAAATGAAAGAAATATATCATGATTTTTAAAAAGTAAAAAAAAAAAGAAAGACAAAGGTTGATATGTAAGGGTAAAAATAGGTATTAAAAAAGTCCATGGACATTAAAAAAAAAAA
>ML437449.1:0-43488 GCA_005239525.1 Nicotiana knightiana
CAGCAACCTGCACAACGGAGTAGCAATTTTAGAAAAATCTTTAATAAATCGCCTATAAAATCCCGCGTGTCCCAAGAAACTCCGGATGCCCTTCATTGAAATTGGTGGAGGTAGTTTTTCAACTGCTTCCACTTTTCCTTATCAACTTCGATGCCACTTTAGATACTCTATGACCCAAAACGATGCCTTCCTGCACCATAAAGTTACACTTCTCCCAATTTAACACCAGATTTTTTTTCTTCACAACGGGCCAACACCATGCTCAGATTTTTCAAACAATCATCATAAGATGACCTAAAGACTGAGAAGTCATCCATGAATACCTCTACGAATTTTTCCACCATGTTAGTGAAAATAGCCATCATGCATCTCTGGAAGGTGGCTGGTGCATTACAAAGACCAAATGGCATTCGCTTGAAGGCGAAGGTACCATAAGGGCAAGTAAACGTGGTCTTCTCCTGATCCTCTGGGCATATGACAATTTGATTGTAACCTGAATACCCATCCAGAAAGCAATAATATTCATGCCNCGGGTTGCTTTGTTGAGCCTTCGATAATCAATGCAAACTCTCCAACCCGTAACAGTGTGGGTAGGAATTAGCTCATTCTTCTCATTCTCAATCACGGTCATCCCTCCTTTTTTGGGCACACATTGAACCGGGCTCACCCAGTTGCTGTCAGAAATAGGGAAAATGATACCTGCATCTAGTAATTTTATTACTTCTTTCTTCACCACTTCTTTCATGATAGGATTTAGCCTTCTTTGCTGCTCAACACTCAGGCGATGTCCATCTTCCAAAAAGATTCTATGCATGCAAAATGATTGGCTGATTCCTTTAATATCGGCAATGGTCCACCCAATTGCCTTTTTATGCTCATGAAGTAACCTAAGCAATTTCTGTTCTTATGTATTAGTCAAGTTGGATGAGATGATCACGGGCAATATCTCAGAGTTCCCCAAATAAGCATAGCGTAAATATGCTGGAAGAGGTTTGAGTTCCAGTTTTGGAGCCTCTTCAATAGATGGCTTAGGAGGGGTTAGAGTAATAGGCTTGTTCAACTCTTCAAATTTTCCTAGCCCATGGAGGTAACTGCAAGATACTTCAAAAGCTTTCTCAATGTCTCCCCTTGTTCCATCCCCACAGTCTTCTTCATTCCAAACTAACACTTGCTCAAGAGGGTCAACACGACTCATGTATGGAACCATTGACTCCGATTTTCTTTCCACTACAGTAATCATGGATAGCTCTTCATAGTGGATACGCAACTTGAGTGCCTTATAAACAATAAACACCTCCACTCGATCACCAACTCACATTGTCATCTTCCCTTCACACACATCGATGATAGCTCGGCCCGTAGCTAGGAATGGACGCACCAAAATAAATGGGACTTCCTGATCAGGCTCATAGTCCAAGATAATAAAATCAGCTGAGAATATGAAGGAACCCACCTGCACCAGCACATCTTCGATTACTCCCTCAGGATGAGCAAGGGAGCGATCAGCCAATTGTAAAATCATTGTTGTTGGGCGTGGTTCACCCAACCCCAATTGCTTGAACACAGATATCGACATCAAATTAATACTTGCCCCAAGATCGCACAAAGCTCGCCCGATTGCATGCTTACCAATTGAGATTTGGATAGTAAAACTACCCGGATCTTTTAATTTATGAGGTAGCTTGCTTTGAATTTTTGAGCTAACTTCCTCCTTGAGTGCCACGGTTTTGAACTCAATCAGCCTCCATTTATTGGCCACAATGTCCTTGATGTATTTAGCATATTTGGGCACCTCCTGCAAGATGTCTACCAGTGGAATATTGATTTGTACCTGCTTCAAGAGGTCAAGGAACTTTTTGTATGCAGCATTATCTTTCACCTTTTTCAACCTTTGAGGGAATGGAGGGGGTGGCCTTGCAACAATTGGTGGGGGTTGCTCAGCCACCGCCTCCTTTTCCGGCTTATCTGATTCTTTCAGGTTGTCTGATGTTGACTCAATAGTGGTTGGTTCCTCATCCAAAGTTACCTGCTTCCTCTTCTTGGACTGAACTTCTTCCAATTCTTTCCCATTCCTCAATGATATAGCATTAACAGATGCTTTAGGATTAGCTTCAGTGTCACTTGGAAGAGCCCTCGTTGGTCGGGTATTTTGAGAACTAGCGAGTTGCCCCACTTGACGTTCTAAGTTTCTCATCGCTACAGTCTGAGCTTGGTGATCAGCCATTATTTTCTGATTGAAAGCAAATTGGTCATTCATCATTCTCTTCATAATCTCCTCAAGGCTTGCTGATGGTTCAGCCTGAGGTGGNAGACTCTGAATTCACTGGGCATAAATCACTCGAATGACCCTCTCCACAGACTTCACAAAATACCTGAATCTGTTGCACTGGTTGAGCCTGTTGCACTAGTTGAGATTTTTTCTTGTTAATGATCAGGTTCATCTGATTGACTTGGTTAGTCAACGTGGAAATCTGGGCTGACAATGTTGAAACCACATCTAGTTCAAGAACCCCTGGTGACTTTGGAACCACATTTCTCCCCATCTCACCTTGCCAGTCTAGATTGCTTTTGGAGAATTATTCAGTAATGAAAATATTTCATCATAATTCTTCTCCAACACCTGACCTCCGGCTGTTGTATCTACCACAATTTTTGTTTGCGGATGGAGTCCCTCAATGAAAGTGTGAACTAATACCTCGTTTGTCTGATTGTGATGAGGACAGTCTCTGAGTAGCCCCTTGAATCTTTCCCATGCTAAAAATAATGATACACCTGTAGTCTATATTCAAGTCCCTGGCAATAGTGCCAAAAACTTGTTGGTCCCAAACGCACACGCAAGTATACGTGGTCGTAGCAAGTAATATAATGTTAAATTGAATGTCGAGCCCACAGGGACTTGCGTAATATACTTGTTGAATCACTCTAATTATTATCTAATTGAGCCAAAATAAAATCCAATAATTTAACTAATTTATACTATGATTCTATAAACTAACGAATTATCAAGTGACAAGAATATTGTTGTGTGTATTCAGTAGAGACAAATATTCCAGGGTTGTGATTAATTCACCACTTGTATTGCATTCTAATTAACTCTCCTTTTTATATAATTCACTCGTGGTTGCTAATTAATCGATAATTGCTCTCGTGGCCTTCTCCCGACGTACTACTCGCCTATTCTCAATAGATTAACGCTTATATTCCTATGAAATTAATCCATTAGAACGCACTAAGATTACGATGTTAATTTAAGCACGGTGACTAGGTATATTCCTATCCTAACCACAAATCCGCTCTCCTGAAGGGTTAAGATCGTGCTCTCTTCAATTCTTCTCTAATATATATACGACTTTCCCAATCATAACATAGATAGTATATAGAACCTAATTGCTGGCCAAACAATTAAGCAATTAAACGCAGAATTGAAGAAACAACCATATATTGAGCGAACTATAATCAAGGTTAAGTTAATGTCGAATAACAATATTCATGGCTAAACCAAAACCCAGAACAATGGGTGTTTAGCCACTCATGCTAGAATCAAACAATTGCATAAGTTTTGCATAAATGGAAAATACTAGAATAAGATGAAGAAAAATGATAATCCTTTGCTTCCTCAATGATCTTGTGTGTATCTTCACTCCCAAAAATGGCATCCTCCTTCAAAGTTATGTTTTTGGGTCTATTTATATGTTTGGGACAAACCCTAAACGTGTAGGAGATTTCTATTCAAACCGGGAAACACTTAAAACCTTCAAAACTCAGAATTTACCGGACCAGGGACCCCAGGCGTTAAGCCCCAAACGCCAAGCTATAGCCTGGGTAGGCCAGGGTTTTGGGCTCTAACACCCCATTAACGCCTGGGCATGGCTGGCGTTTGGTGTGTAACACCCCACTAACTCCTGGTTAAGCCAGGCTTTTGGGCCAAAATGCCCGGCTGTGGCCCGGGTCACTCCTTTTTGACTCTTGAGCATATTTTTGATGTTTATGCACCCATTTAGCTCGGCTTCCATCTCCAATTCACCTACACATGAAATATACTCCATTATGCACATATAACGTGCATTTTTATCACAAAAGCACATAAAATGTAAGGTACATAATGCTTAAAACTATGGATTCTAGCCACGCATCAGTCCCCTAATTTTTTGGAGCATAATGAAAAGAAACGAATTGAGTCTTCGATCTTTACCTTGATTTGTCATGACATCATCACCATGATGTAAGCGACAGAGGTGACTGAAACGTACCGTCGATAGAGTTCCCTAGGTTTTTAATGTGTGTCAAATGACAGTCTGCCACTAGCATCTTTGAACAGTCACCGTGAAACCATAAATAGGTATCTTTTTCATTCTTTCAAACTTTACTTTCAATCTTTTCTGCTATAATCTTCAAAGCTCTCTGCATCCTACAAGGTTTTCATATTCAAATCTTCAAGTTCCATTGTTGATCCCTTCTTAAAACACCAAATATTATCATCTCCATTCCTCTCTACCCTCAAAATCAAATGGTGAAAACGTCAAATACTATGCCACAAAAGGAAAGCACCTTCTAATCTCGGCCGGCCGGCGAGAAAACAAAGGCGGAGCCACGCCCTGAGGAGCTTGTTCTCGTGGGATGCGTTATTAGTTCCGACTTCAAGTTCGAGAAAAACTCATCAGTCCCCGGTCGATGCGAGCCGGTATCGAGATACATATGCTCGATATCTGAGAATTTCCTCAGACAAGTGAAGAAAGACTGTAATTGGGAAAACAAAGAAGTAGTGATACCGGCCCTTGAAGAAGACATCACTACCCACGTGGAAGGGTTTTTGAGTGTTTACACTTACCCTTTCACACTGGGTCCCCTCGATCCAGTCATCGTGGACTTCTGCCAAAAATACCAAGTAAACCTCAGACAAATCCACCCCTATTTTGGAGGATTGTAATATTGCTCCGATTTTTCTTGAGCAAAATTGACGGGCTCCCTTTCACCCTCAACCACCTTATAAGGTTATATAGCCCCTGAGTCTACCGAGGAGAGTTGATAAAACTCCAACGCCAAGCCACCAAGACTTTCATCTCAAGCATAGATGAGGATAGAGACTGGGGTCCGAGTGAGACCTCAAACCTGATTCCGGATGAGAGCATGTCGTTCCCCAAAAGATGGAATATGAAACATAAGTATGATTCCATTATCAGTTCCTCCATGTTAATTTCACTTCTTCACCTTCTCTTATCGATATTTTATTTTGATGTAGCTGCTGCTTGGATGTTGGGTGCGGTTCCCCATCTCGAGAACCGGGTCATGAGCCTAGTCTCGACCTCAACACAAGGGCCGGTGAGAAGAAAAGAGCCATGGTAAGCCTTATTCTTGTCTATAATGATTTGATTAAATCATCCCTTTGAACTTACTTAGTTTCTTCTTCTGCAGGTCTCGGAGAAGACGCAGTCATGAGGCCCCTCGTCCGGTGAAGAAGAAAATTCACTCCCGGTCCCGAAGACGGAAAAGGAGAACAAGAGGAAAAGTACCTCGACCTCTGAGGGTCCAAAACCTAAGAAGAGAGTGGCTCGTAAGCCAAAAAAGAACGATGTCCCGGTCTATGGAGTCAGCCCAACTCCTAAGGGAGAAAGAAGAAGAAGAAGAAGAAGAAAAGGTGGGCAATTTCTGTCTGCTGGCTCGAGTTCAAGCTAATACCGAAGGTCAAAAGGCCACCAGATCGGTCGATGATGGAAATATTCCACCTCCAGGTGTCGAAGTCCAAGAGAGGGATTCAGTTGGAGTCCCTAAGATAACTGTAGCTGGAGGTGCCTTACCTCGGGGTGAGAAAGCGACGAAAATGGCTGCGAAGGCCGGTCTCGAGGCTCCTGGAGATAGAGAGAATGCCCCAAGAGACCCACTTGGGGAAATATAAATCAGAGACTCCTCGTCACTTCCTTTTTTTTGAGGAAATGATTCGGGAGTCTTGGGTCATGAAGACTCCTTACGCAGAAGGAGCCTACCGAGGGGAGGACCCCTTTTTGTGGTTATTTCGCTGGGGTCGAAGACAGTGCTGGCCTGAGTGACTTAGAGATACTGAGGAAGAGCTCGTGCAAAACTTCCTTAAGTTTCAGATTAACCAGCCAATTCCGAACCCTGGTGTCAATCCCGGGTGCAAACGAACAATCATAATCTCGATCTCAGAGGACGCACGCATTTTTTCTGCCCCTGTAGGGGTGGCTAGTTACCTTCGGAGCCTGGTCACGGAGGAGGACCAAGATCTGATGGACAAGGTGGGAGCACCGTGTCTCTTTAACGAGTCCCAACAAGCCTTGAATCGGGTAAGCCCTAACTCCCTTTGCCGATACCAGTTTCAATACTTGTGTTTTTTTCTTCATGCCTAATTCCTTTTCTTATGTTTGTGTAGGCCTCGGTGCTTCATCATCAAGCTTTCTCCAGGTCTCGAGGAGAGTTGAGCCGATACCAGACCGAAGTTCAAGGGATCACTGAGGAGAAAAACGCCCTCAAGCTTCTCGGTGAGCAAAAAGAAGAAGAAGTGAAGGGCCTTCGAGCTGAGTTAGCTGCGGCTCAGAAAGAACAAAGCGCCCTAGCCGAGCGGGCAATAAGATTAGAAGTTTATGACATCAGTTCAGGAGTGACGACTAACAATTTGATACAGGTCCAACAGAATCTCAAGATAATCGGGCAACTTCGTGAAGAGGTAGATGCGGTGAAGGCGGAAACCATAGCGTGGAAGCAAAACATGGACCGTCTTGCCTCAGAAGAGGAGGCAACTCGAGCTTAAATAACCTCGGCTGAGAGTCAATGCCAAAGAGAGAAAGAGAAAAACTTGGTGCAAGCCAAGAAAATTGAGTAGTTCTAGGCTCGGTTGGGTTAGTAACCTCCGATCGAGAGACGTTGGTCTCTCAACTTGCAGCGAGCCAAATCTGAGGCCGAGATAGCCAAGGCCGATGCTGAAGCAATCATGGATGTTTACCGGGAGCAAAGGAAGTTGTCGATGTCTCTCAAATTCAAGCGTATTGGGTGGTCGAGCATGCCAAGTACCAATCTCGAAGAGAGACTCTCGAGGAGATCCATGCTTGTGGCTTCGATCTCACTGCCGAGATCGAAAATGACAAAGAGCTTGAAGCCGAAGCAAAAGCATTGGCCTCTCCTAATGACGATGAATCCAGGAGCATGAGCGGGTCCGAGAGTGGAGAAGACCCCGATGGTGAACATGTTTCTCCTGTAGAAGATTAGACACTTAGAATTTTTCTTTTTGAATTTTTCTTTCCGTCTTGTCTTTACTTCATTGTTGCCTTATAAAATTTTTGTTTCATTTATGCCTTATGAAATTGTATTCATAGGTTCAAGGCTTAGGAAATTTGACCGAAACCAAACTAGTATAGTTTTTACGATCGAGTGAGTGCTTGCTCGAACTCGAAGTAAGGTAACCCTTAGGTTTTATTTGAGTGAGGACGATCTCTGGAACTCAACGAAAAAATGGCCCTTAGGCTTTTGTATTAGGCTGATATGGCCTTTGTAAAAATAATGTTTATGGCTTTCTTCCCTTTTCGGCTTTTTATCATTTGTATAAAATATGTAATGCATTGGCATGAAATAAGGAATTGTTCTAGAGTTCGAACAATTTTTGTACTCCTTAGAGTTTTCGAGGCTTGGTATTCTCGAAGCCCTTTGCAATTTTACCTTGGGTAGCCTTTTTAACCGGTTTATGAAAATATTCGAAGGCCTATTTTATTACGCAATTCGAACGTCTCCAGATCGTGTTAATTTGGTCATAGCCTTTTAGTTTGGGACTTGCCTCTTGGGCTTATTTTCCCGTTTCACTTCGAGCTTGACCGAAGTGTCAGTCCCCGAGTGGGGTAGCTGTGGCCTATGAAAATCGAGGATCGCCTTTAAGGTCTTATAATCTCAAAGTTTTAATAATTTGATCTTGTCTATTTTTGGACGGCAGTCCCCGGGTGTGGGGTTAGTTGTTCGATCTTTAGTTATGATCGACCCTTAAGCCTGCTTACGGAATAGATCAAGAATACGAAATTGTAAAGTAGAAAACTTTTAGGCATGAGATATTGGCAAGGAAAAATACTTCTCCTTAATAGATGATTATACATGCATACATGTTTGATGTTAGGGCTAGAGAAACCTATATGGGCACGATTTATTCAACTGTTTGGCCCTTACAAAATTTACCTATCGAGACCCGCTATCACGATGTAATTTCCTTGCAAAAAAGTTGGCATTTGAGGGTGATGCCCCCCCAGTATTCTAGGTTGATTGTAAAGAAGCTTAGGATATTTTTGAATTGCTCTAAGTTAGCACGATCAATGGTTGTCTTGTTAAAAACCTCGCCGGAAAAACCCATTTGGGACAAAAACCGGTCTAAGGGAAAAAGAGGCAACGCGTTCCTGATCGAACACCTGTAATGGTTAGTTTAAAATATAAATGAAGATGGAAGGGCTTTACCTTAGCAATAGTATTATTTTAGGAGTGACGCGTTCCAATTGTTCGGTAATTGCTCGCCGTACATCGTGACGATCTTGTAGAATCCTTTTCTGATGGTGTCAAGGACATGATATAGTCCCTCACAATTTGGACCTTGTTTTCCTTCATTTGGATTTCGAGTATTGAAGGTGACTTTTCTTAGCACTAAGTCCTCGAATTTAAAATGTCGAAGATTGGCTCTTCGATTGTAGTACCTTTCGATCCGATGTTTTTGTGTGGCCAATCGAAGAGGGCAGCCTCGCGTCTTTCATCTAAAAATTCTAGGCTTGTATTCATGGCCTCATGGTTCGATTCTTCTGTTGCATATCAAAACCTGAAGCTAGGTTCCCTGACCTCAACTGGGATAAGATCTTCGGCACCATAGATTAAATAGAATGGTATTTCCCTCGTACTGGATTTTGACGTCGTGCGGTACACCCAAAGAACCTCGGGCAATATCTCTCTCTATTTTCCCTTAACGTTAGTCAATCTCTTCTTAAGATTTTGAATAATGGTTTTGTTGGTGGATTCGGCTTGTCCATTCCCTCTGGGATGATATGGTGTTGATAGAATTCTTTTAATCTTGTGATGTTCGAGAAATTTAGTTACTTTGCTGCCGATGAATTGCTTTTCATTATCACACACAATCTCGGCACGCATCCCGAATCGACATAGAATGTGGTCCCAAATGAAGTCTATGACTTCTTTTTCTCTGATTTTCTCAAAAGCCTATGCTTCAACCCATTTAGAAAAATAATCAGTCATAAGTAAAATAAATTGAGTCTTACCTGGGGCTAATAGGAGAGGACCGACGATGTCCATTCCCATTTCATTAACGTACATGGGGATAGGATCGAGTGGAGCTTATTCCCGGGCTGGTGAATCATTGGCACATACCGTTGACATTTGTCGCACTTTTGAACGAATTCTTTTGGATCCTTTTCTATATCGGCCCAATAGTACCCTGCTCTGATAACTTTGTGAACCAATGATTCAACACTGGAATGATTTCCACATGTGCTTTCGTGAATCTCCTGTAGGACTTAGTCGGTATCTCCTGGTCCCAAACATATCGCCAATGGTCCATTGAACATTCTCCTAAACAATTATGTCCTCAGACAAAGTGAACTGTGTTGCCTTTGTGCGTAGAGTTCTTAACTCTTTTGGATCTGGGGGGAGCTTCCCATTCTTTAGGTATTCTATGTACTTGTTTCTCCAATCCTATGTCAGAGGCGAAAACCGGCTCAACAAAGGACTTTTTTCA
Source organism: Nicotiana knightiana (assembly GCA_005239525.1). Taxonomy (NCBI): domain Eukaryota; kingdom Viridiplantae; phylum Streptophyta; class Magnoliopsida; order Solanales; family Solanaceae; genus Nicotiana; species Nicotiana knightiana. Next base: position 9,725 of record ML437449.1, read on the forward strand.
AGGGATGCGTGGATACTGGTCGGTCTAGAAAAGGATTTCCCCTCTCTAAAATCGTCGAAAAGGGCTCCGCCAGGATAGATTAGTAAACTGATGGAGGGATGCGGAGCAATAGGTCGAATTACTATATAAAGACTTTTAGCGAATAGATGTGGAGACAGACAGTGCAATGTGGGAGCCGTGCTCCAACAGTATAGTTTATCTTGGTGTGGCTTTCTTCGATCACCGATCTCGAGAGTTGTACAACAGTCCCCTAGTTAAGTTCGTCATCTTCAAGTTTGCAAGGTCATCGGCCTCGCTGTTTTGTTCTCGAGATACATGTTGTAAGGTCCACTCTTTAAACCGATGTAAAGTTACCTGTAGCTTGTCCAAGTACCTGTGCATTTGGTCTTCTCGGACTTCGAAAGTTCTGTTGACTTGATTTACCACGAGTAGGGAATCACATTTGGCCTCGATGACCTCTGCTCCCAAACTTTTAGCCAACTCGAGACCTTCAATCATGGCCTCATACTCGGTCTCATTATTAGTTAATTTCGAAGTTCTGACCCGTGGGTGGCTTTAAAAAGATACCCAGCCCGGACCCATTCACGTTCGAAGCGACGTCCATGAAGAGGTTCCACACCCCCAATGATGTACCCGATTTTAATAACAGTTCCTTTTCGACCTTGTGTACGAGGACTGGCATGAAGTCGGCCATGAAGTTTGCCAAGATTTGAGACTTGATGGTCATTCGGGGTCGATACTCGATATCGTACCCACTGATATCGATGACCCATTTGGCCAATTGACCCAAAATTTTGGGTTTGTGCAAAATATTGCGAAGGGGATATGTAGTTATAAGACATATTGGATGACATTGGAAATACGATTTTTATTTCCTAAAGGTCCGACTAACATAGTAAACGGGGAATTGCGTACCTCTTTCTTCTTGGACTAGGACCCGACTTACCGCTATTTCCGATACTGCCAAGTATAAGTAGAGTTTCTTGTCCGCTTTTGGGGTGTGAAGCAGTGGCGGGCTTGATAAATATCGCTTTAGTTCCTCTAAGGCCTGTTGGCATTTTGGAGTCCATGCAAATCTACTCTTCTTCTTAAGATGTGAGAAGAATCGATGACTCCTATCTGAGGACCTAGAAATGAATTGTCCTAGGGAGGCTATGCGCCCCGTCAAACTTTGTACGACCTTGACATTATCTACGACATTGATATCCTCAAAGGCTTTGATTTTATCGAGGTTGATCTCGATTCCCCAATTTGATACCATGAATCGGGGAACTTGCCCGAGCCGACCCCGAACACATACTTCTTCCGGTTGAGCTTCATGTTGTACTTTCTTAGTACATCGAAAGTCTCTTGCAAATGTTTCAAACGGTCCTATGCTCCCAGGGACTTAACTAACATGTCATCAATATAAACTTCCATTCATTTCCTATTTGTTCTTCGAACATTCGATTTGCTAGGTGTTGATAAGTTGCACCAGCATTTTTAGTCCAAACGGCATTACGTTATAACAATAGGTACCGTATTTAGTGGTAAACAAAGTCTTTTCCTGATCCTTCAGGTTCATCTGTATTTGATTGTTCCCGGAGTAGGTATCGAGAAAATTGAGAATCTTGTGACTGGTCGTGGCATCGATCATGCGATCGATATTCGTCAAAGGAAAAAATTCTTAGGGCATGCCTTTTTTAAGTCCTTATAGTCTATGCACATTCTAAGTTTATTCCCCTTCTTAGGGACTACCACTACGTTTGCTAACCATTCGGGATATTTCACTTCCCGAATGGACCCTATTTTGAGAAGTTTGATTACCTCGTCCTTGATGAATGTATGGTTAACCTCGGACTGGGCCTTCTTTTTTGATTTACCGGACAGAACTTCGGGTCCAGGCTTAGTCGATGGGTCATGATTTCTGGTGGGATCCCAGTCATATCGAGATGGGACCAGGCAAAGCAATCCATGTTAGCTTTAAGGAAATGAATAAGTTTATTCCTGAGCTCAGGGTTTAGCCCTGTGCCCAGGTATACCTTTTGTTCAGGCTGGTAGTCGATCAAAGTGACTTGTTCCAGCTCTTCGATCGTTGACTTGGTAGGGTCGGATTCATCGAGAATTATGAAGGATCGAGGGATCCAATAGTCGTCATCCTTGTTGATCCCTTGCTCCTGCAATTGGGTCGAGGCTGGTGTGTGTGGTTGCTATTTGTCCTCCTGCTTTCTGTTTGACTCTGATCCCTTCGCTGATGAGAGTGCCGACACCTGTATCACTTCGTCGACTGCAAACTTCTCCTTGGCGGCCAGTTGTTCCCCGTACACCATTTTTACTCCCTCCAGTGTTGGGAACTTCAGAACTTGGTGAAGGGTTGAGGGTACTGCCCTCATGTTATGGATCCAGGGCCTTCCGAGCAGGGCGTTGTATCTCATGTCGCCCTCGATCACATGGAACTTTGTTTCTTGAACGGTCCTGGCTACGTTTACTGGAAAGATAATTTCACATTTGATAGTTTCACTTGCCATGTTGAAGCCGTTAAGAACCTGAGCAGCATGCACAATTTGATCATGTAGGCCGAGCTACTCCATGACCCTTGATCGAATAACGTTGGTCGAGCTTCCTAGATCAATCAAAGCACGTTTAACTTGAATTTTATTCATAAGATCAGATATTACCAGTGTGTCGTTGTGGGGTTGTGAGATCCCCTCTACATCCTCGCATTGAAAGACAAGGTCCCTTCCGGAACATAGTCCCGAGTTCGCTTTTCTCTCGTGATCAACACCTTGATGCGCTTGAATACGGGTCCCTAAGGAATATTGATCCCACTGATGATCATGTGAATCACATGTTGTGGTTCTTCCTGTGCATTCTTCCTATTCGCATCCCTATCTGAAGTGGTTCTTAGCTCGGTCGCTCAAGAATTCTCGAAGGTGACCCTCGTTGAAAAAACGGGCTACCTCATCCCTTAGTTGTCTGCAGTCCTCCGTTATATGACCATGAGTGCCATGGTATTTGTATATTTGATTAGGATTCCTCAGGGACGGATCGTTTTGTACGGGTCGAGGCCATCTGGTATCTTTTATCCTCCCAATGGCCGATACAATAGCTGATTCATCAAAACTGAAGTTCTATTCTGATAGTCGTGGTGCTTCTGTGGGCTTGTCATTTCTATCGAAACCACTCACTCATGAGCCCTCGAAAGCTCTTCCCCCGATCATTTCTTTGATCATTTCGAAGGGGGTTGCGTCCAGGACTGCTGTTTCTTCGATCTCCATGGTATGGTTGATACCGATCTCTGTTCGATCGTGGTTCTCTGTCGATGTCCCTTTGAATTCTGCCGACGTGTCTGTTTAGATAAACGGAACTGGAAGGAGCTCCCAAGTGATCATCCTCGACCCTAATTTTTTACCGGTACCGATTATCCACATCGCCCCAAGTCACATCTGAATATTCAATTAAATTCTCTTTTAACTGTTGTGAGGCCATCAAACTTCATACGTTTAGATCTTGAGTAAAATCTTGGACGGCCCAATAATCTGCGACCGGGGGTAGATCCATACGTTCTATCTAGAATCGGGATACAAACTCTCTGAGCATTTCGTTGTCTTTCTGCTTCACTTTGAAGAGGTCTGACTTCCTAGTCTTGACTTTTATGACTCCAGCATCTGCTTTGACGAAGGAATCTGCGAGTATGGAAAATGAGTCAATGGAGTTGGGGGGGGCAAATTATGATACCATATCATCGCCCCCTTCGATAAAGTTACTCCAAACCTCTTCAGCAGAACAGACTCAATCTCAATATCCTCTAAGTCGTTCCCCTTTGTTGCGCATGTGTAAGAAGTGACATGCTCATTGGGATCAGTAGTTCCATTATATTTGGGAATTTCTGGCATGCGAAATTTCTTTGGAATGGGCTTAGGAGCCGCACCTAGGGGAAAGGCTTTTGCACGAACTTCTTCGAATCCAAACCTTTCAGAATCTATGGTTCCCCCGGAATTTTATCAACTCGGGAGTTATACGTTTCTACCTTTATGTCATTTTCCTCAATCTTCTTCTCCCCCGATTCAATCATCTTTGTAAGCTCTTCGAGCATTTTCATAATGGCTGGGTCAGTCTCTGATTCATTCACGTTTGACCTCTCCGGTACTGGTTCGGCCTTGTGAAAAACTTCTAGTGAGGGGTCGGGTTAACCCTACTTGGTGCTCGGTTCTGATTTTGGAGTTGTGTTATGGCATCTTGTTGAGTCTGTAACATTTCAAATATTAGTCTAAGGTTGACTTCGTCGTCTTCACCACCCTGTGTATCTTGATCAGCTGGTCGAACGTCTTGGCGGACGCTACCCTCGGGATGGACACCCATATTTGTATTTAGGGCGACATGGGAACTGATGTCGGTGGGATTTGCAACCAGTATCCCCTCAAGGTCAGCCTGAGGTACTTTGATCCCTAGGGCGACTATATTGTCGTTTTCCCCATGAAAACCGAGGTCGTTATCGGTGTGTGTAGGTACCGTTTATGAGTTCGACATGCTGATCCTGAAATCAAAAACACATATGAGAACAAGCGTAAAGCAGTGTGTTATAAGAATTAATACCAAGCAATCACTATTATCCTTAGCCTCACGGTGAGCACCAAATTATTTACCCGTAAAATTGAATAGAATTAAACTTATCAGTGGTTTTAAGGATATATGATTTTACCTAGCACGAATTGATAAATATGATGATTAATGCTATAAATTAACAATAAAATAAAACAAACAGTATAGAAATGCAATTTGGCCCTCGAGCTAGATCGCCCTCGAACCAGCTGAGAATATAGTTAAAAAATATGAACTGAACTGAATAACAAGAGAGTTTAAGAGAGAAAAGAGTATTGTATTGTTTTGTTATGCGAGAGTTAGATGATTACAAATGATTAGAACCCTCTTTTATATAGTAGGGAAATTCTACTTAGGGTACAATTCTAATTACAGAAGGAAATCCAGTGATTAGCTAAATAACCGTTCTTGATTTGATCCATTCCGTGATTTCCGCCACGATCCTCAACCGGTCACGGATATCTCGGCTTTTCGTTAGTATGCTATATTTGGTCCTGCTCAATGTCTATCTTGTTTGGTCTCGATCTCGATTGGTACTTCGAATCCTGATCTTGGTACCTCACCTTCATATTTCAGTATGATATAATATGGGGTTGATCCTCGGCCCACCATCCCGGCCTCTGCTAATCAACAAAATCGGGGGTACGTAACAATATATCCTCCCTTGGAATGTCATCTCATACTAGCCTAAGAAAGGGACTGTAAAGGAAGAAACAATTAAAAGGTTTAATTTGAGACTCTGATCAACACCGATGGTCGATTAGCTGATCATTACTTAAGAAGCTCAAATGATCACTTTCTTATCATTTGAATCATTAATAAGACGTTTAAATTACTCCCTCCATTCACTTTTACTTATCCACTATGGACTTTGCACATCCCTTAAGAAATAATAAGTTAAGTACATAATTTACGATGATACCCATATTAATTGATACATATGGTGAGTCTGATTTCCAGATTCATTTTGCTATATAACAACCCAATTTACATATACAACTAACTACCCCAAACTTTCTTCAATTACACTTTGACCTCTGACTCTCAATACAACCCCTCAAGCTGGAGTGTTAAAGACATCAAACACTCCAATCTTGGAGAGTGGTAATTGGTGTTGTACTGTTCCTAGGCCCTTGTTCATCAAGCCAGTTAGTTGTTTCTTGGAAGGAATGTAGTTGGCAGTGATCAAGCATGCCTTGATTTTTTCTCTCACAAAATGATAATCCATCTCTATATACTTTGTTCTCTCATGAAAGATAGGATTTTCTGCTATTTGTATCGTAACTTTGTTGTCCCAATGTAGATGTACTGGCTTCTGCTCCTTCACTCCCGGTTCTCCCAATAATCATGTCACCCAAATGATTTCTGCAACTACAGCTTCCATGCTTCTGTATTCTACTTCTGTCGAGCTTCTACTTACTGTTTGTTGTTTCTTAGATTTCCAAGACAACAATGAATCTCCCAACTTCACAACATAGCATGTGATTGATATCCTAGTATTGGGCAAGCAACCCAATCAGAGTCACAGTAAGCTGTGAGTGTATGAGTTTCTCCTCTCTTCAAAAATACACCAAGGCCTAGTGAACCTTTGATGTATTTGACAATCCTCATTGCTGCATTCAAATGAGACTGTTTTGGCCTTTGCATAAATTGGCTCAGAACTTGCACTACAACTCATAGGTCTGGTCTTGTGATTGTCAAATACAACAACTTCATTAGTTTCTAATATGCTTCTATATCTTCCAATTCTAATTCTTCAGTGATTCCCATATGCTTATCATAGTCTACAGTTGTTAGCTTGTGATTGAGTTCCATTGGTATGGAAATAGGTTTACAACCACTAAGGCCTACTTCAGACATCAATTCCAAAGCATATTTTCTCTGATTAAGAACTATTCCTTCTTTTGATCTCATCACTTCTATACCTAAAAAGTACCATAGTTCCCCCAAGTCTATCATCTTGAAGTTACCATGCAAGGAGTCTTTTGCCTCTTGTATCAGGTCAACATTACTACCTGTGATTAATAAATCATCCACATATACTAGAATGACTACAATATCAGATCCTCTTTTCTTAGTAAAAAGATAATGATCATATGGACTTTGTACATATCCAACTTGAGCGATAGCAATATTAGCTTTATGTTCTACTATCTAAAAGCCTGCTTGAGTCCATATAGGAATTTCAACAACCTGCAGACCTTGTACTTCCCATGTTATTGGAAACCCTAAGGCATCTCCATGTATACTTCTTCCTCCAAATCACCTTGGAGGAATGCATTATTAACATACATCTGAAACAATGGCCAGTCATTGGATGCTGCTAAAGCAATGAATGTCCTAACTATGACAATTTTTTCCACAGGTGACAAAGTTTCATGGTAGTCGAGCCCTTCTTGTTAAGTGTAGCCCCTGGCTACTAACCTTGCTTTGAATCTATCAACCTCTCCCTTTGCCTCGTATTTAATCTTGTATACCCATTTTTACCCCACTGTTTTCTTTCCTGGTGGTAAGGATACCACCTCCCAAGTCTGATTATCCTCAAGAGCTTTAACCTCCTGCTTTGTTGCCTCAATCCAACTCCTGTCAGTTGCAGCTTCCTTGAAGCTTCTAGGTTCAGTAAGAACTGATAAAGCTTGTAGATAAGACTGATATAGGGTAGATAGATGTGAACAACCAACATGGTTGGTTATAGGATATTTGTGACTGGCTGCTCATTTTGTAGGATTCACATAATCTTTCATCCAAATGGGAGGCCCTGTCTTCCTATAAGGCTTGTTGGTGATGCATGGAGGAGCACCATTGTCACGACCCATTTCCAGAGTCGTGATGGCGCCTGTCGTGGAACCAGGCAAGCCACTCATTTTATCTAACTAAAAACAAATTCCCGAAAATGCCCCTTTTTAACAAATTCTGAAATTAATAATAAAATAATAAATCCAGTATTTTGGGAAAAACAGTTTATAAAACTCAAAAGACCAAATCCTACAAATACCGGATCCAGTGTCACACAGTCATGAGCTGCTAATACTAAATAAAATCAAACGAAATGACTAACATAGTCTATAAATACGACAGGTAGAAAGGAAAGAGAAGACGAGATCACGGTCGCCAGCTGCTACCTCGTCAACTCTGATGAAACTGATGCGCTCCTTGGCCCGAGATGAACTCCTCTGTACCTGAATCTGCACACAAGGTGCAGGGGGTAACGTGAGTACACCAAATCAGTAGTAATGAAACCAAACTACGGGCTGAGAAGTACTGACGGACTAAACCTCCGACAATTCAAACAACAGTATATAAATTGGACATGACAGCAATATATCAGGAAATAAATACAATGTATCAAGATATGTCTGTAACCCTGCATACTAGCATGAAATTCATATGGAATCATGAATGATGTGTACTCATTAATCAAGCTCTCATAAGGTGGTCCACTCAGTACTAGAATACGGCCTTCAGACCCCGGGAAATCCATCTCGGATATTACATTAACACAAGTGACACAGTCACTAAGTATTGAGGAAAAAGGCTGATCCATCCCCCACGAAGAAATCCATCTCCGGAACATAACAACTACTGAGAAATCCATCTCCGGAATATCTGTGCGCTCACTGGGGGTGTATAGACTCCGAATGGGCTCCTTTCAGCCCAAGCACTATATCAAGCCAACGAAGGCATGATTTCAGGATCGCTGCGGTGTGCAGTCCGACCTCATAACTGTCTCAAAACCAGGCCTCAAGCCTCACTCAGTTGGTGCCTTCCAGTCTCACTTAGAATGCTCTAACATATGCAATGCAGCCCAAACCAATGATAATATAAAATAAACTAGCAACTTACGAGACTAAGGCATGAAACATATACTATAACAGGACTGAGTACATGAATGCAATAATCACAGATAGAGGCAGCAATATTCGACCATTCCGGTCTAAACACATCTGCATGGAGCCTTAACATTTATACTTAGCATGATTTCTATTTCGTTTCAGGTAATTACCACCTTCACAGTACAATATCAATCTGGGATAACCAGTAGATAGTGCCATGGGATAAGCCAGGCTACAATTATTCAGTAAGCGACTGCATGCCTGTCACTTGGCAAGTGCGTCACCTTAATTAATAGCAAATATCAAATAGTTTGGGGTTTCGAACCCTCAGTTCCAAGTTTGGAAGCGTTACTTACCTCAAAACCGGCTAATACACTACTCCGCAATGCCCTTGCATCTAAATTCGGACTCCGAGTGCTCCAAAATCTACCAACAATCAGATGTAAATTATTATAATATGCTAAGGAACTAATCCCAATCGAAATGTATCACAATACTCAAAAATCCCGAAATTGGTCAAAACCCGACCCCCGGTCCCACGTCCCGAGATCCAGAAAATTTTATACCAAACTGTTCTTTGTCCTCTCACGAGTCCGTACATATAAAGAACACTAAATTCGGAGTCCAAATGACCCCTCAAATCACCATTTTAAATATTCTAACTCCGAGCCCTAATCACCCAATTTACACTGGCTTTTTTCTAATTTCCACCATAATTCCGCCTTTAATTGCATGTAAACGAGTTTAGAGTTCATAGATCTTACCTTGGTGAAGAACTATCGAATTCCCTCTTCAAAACCCTTCAAAACTTCAAACCCGGATGAAATATTGAGAAATGTGGCTAAAATTCACGAAGGCTGCTTTTTATACCTTATGTCCAGTGATTCTCGCACCTGCAATCACTTACTCGCACCTACGGCTTCGCAGGTGCGATGCCACTTCCGCACCTGCGATCTCCCCTGGGGTCTCACAATTTCCGCACTTGCGAGACACATCTCGCACCTGCGATATCGCAGGTGCAACAAACCCCTCGCACATACGGACCATTCCCTACACATGCAAAACTCGCACATGCGACCTTTTTTCCCGCTCCTACGTAACCGCACCTGTGACTGCCCTTCCGCAGGTGCAAAAACACCTGTGACTCCCCTTCCGCAGGTGCGAAAACACCAGCAACTAGCACAACAGATTTCCAAAAATCACTCCAACTTCCCGTCAACCATCCGAAATCAATCCCGAGCCCCTCGGGGCCCCAACCAAACATACCAACACAGCCCATAGAATTATTCCAACTTAGTCGAGCCCTTGAAACACCAAAAACAACACGAAAACACCAAAGTTTCATCAAATTCAAGCCTAAGAACTTTGAAACTCCTAAAATTCGCCAACTACGCCGAAACCAACCAAAACACCTCCGATTTACCTGAAGTTTTGCAGACATATCCAAAATGACATTACAAACCTATTCCAACTTCCGGAATTCCATTCTGACCTCGATAGCCTATTTCCAATGCCGACCAAAAATTGCCAAAAACTAACTTCCGCTAATTCAAGTCTAATTCTACACCGAACATCACAAAAATATTCTGAACACACTCCTAAGTCCAAATCACGTCATGAAGCTATCCTAGCCATAAAATCCGCATTCCGAGGTCGTTTACCAATAAGTCAACTCTCAGTTGACTTTTCCCATTATAAGGCTATCTTTTAAAGACTAAGTTACTGAATTCTCATTTAGACATCCCGATTTCAAGCATATCGACTCTAACACCTCAATAATAGAATAGCCAATCTATAACAATTCAATAGTAGCGATTATAATGCATGTTTTTACGTAATGACGGACTGGGTCGTTACAACCATCATGTGACACAACAGCTGGTGCAGGCTGCTCACTAGTTTCAGTAACTACTGGCTCAGGATGCTCACTAGCTTCATCAGTTGATTCAATAACATCTGGCATATGATGATTACGTAATTAAGCATCTACAATGTCAATCTCAACATTATATTCAGTGAGGGAGACATATGCAGGAGGTGCTAGAGATGTGGGCTGAACATGATGATTAGTGTAAACATTGTCACAGGGAGTAGAGATTTGATCATGTATTATGAGCTAAGTTTTTTGTTGAAGAAATGGATCACCTTGTTCAATAGTTTCTATTTTGAAAGGGAAGCAGACTTCCATGAATTGAACATCTCTACTAACAAAAAAGGACTGTATCTCCATATCATATAACCTGTATCCCTTCTGAGTTTCAGCATAACCTATGAAGATTGCCTTCCTTGCTCTAGGTGTAAACTTCTCCTTTAGGTAGATTTCTTTCATAACATAAGCATCCAAAGATCCTTAGAGGATCCAACCTGCTAACCTTGCCATACTGTAATTCTAAAGGTATTTTTCCTTCCAATATTAATGAAGGTATTCTGTTGATCAAATATGCATCAATCTTCATACAGTCACCCCAAAATTTGATAGGAATCCCATTTTGAAACTTTAGTGCCATGGCTACTTCCAAGATGTGTTTGTGCTTTCTTTCTACCACCCCATTTCGTTGGGGGTGTATAAGGATACTACTTTGGTGTAAGATTCCAAGAGATGACAGCAATTCATTACATTGTGCATTGAAGAACTCAATCCTATTATCATATTTTAAAATCTTAACACACACACACCAAAGTGTTATTGAATTAAAGATAGAAAATTCTTCAACACAACACAAACTTCACATTTTGATTGAATCAAACAAGCCCAAATGTATCTGCTGAAATCATTAATAACTATAACAAAATACCTTTTCTTATCATAAGTGGGCACCTTATAGGATTCCCATACATCTAGAAGAACAAGTTCAAAAAAAAGTAGTGGACTTAGAATTGCTAACATGAAATGGCAATCTACATTGTTTAGCTAAAGAACATATAGTGCAAGGCTGTAATTGTCTTGTGTTTATTCTTTCTTGTAGAGATGAAATGTGTTGCATAACTTTCAATGAAGCATGACCTAGCCTGAAGTGCCAAAGTGCACCCTGTGTGTGTTCTTTTGATACTGATCCAGCTGCTACTGCTGCACCACTTTCCTTCAGCACATATAAACCTCCAAAATTCTTATCAATCCCCAATACCTTGCCACCGTAAAGCTCCTGTAATAAACATAAGTCAGCATAAAATCCAAGAAAGCATCTAAGTTCCTTTGTTAACTTTGCTATAGATAATAGATTAAACTTAAAATCTGGCACATATAAGACATCCTTAATGCATCGATCTCCTAAAATCACTGCATCCCATGTGTGTTATTTTAGCTCTACTTCCTATTGGCAATTGCACAACATTTCCTTCCTTTGTCTCTAATCCTTTTGTATTGTTTAAAACCTCCTTATTTCAAGTAATGTGGTGTGTTTCTCCAAAGTCTATTATCCACTCTCTTAAAGAAGCATTGGATAGTAAAGCAACAATACCTGCCACGTTGATAGAACTCTCACCACTGGATGGTTTGTTCAGCAATCCCACTAGTTATTTATATTGTTCTTCTGTCAAGAAGTGTCGATGTGGAAGGCTTCCACCACTGTTGCTTTCTGTTACAGCTACACTGTTGACATAGGTTCTTCCACTTGTTCCTCCTGGTTTGCTTTTACTCTTGAAATCAGCTGGATATCTAACATTTTTTCTTTAGGTGTCCTTTGTATCCACAATGCTCACAGACTAGACCTGCTTTCTTAGGCTTGAAGCTTTGGGTCCTCCCTGCTAACATAGTTAAGGGATCCCTATTTTCATCACCAACACCCAAGTATCTTTGACTCTCTTCCTGTGTTACTATGGCATATGCCTCATTTACAGTAACTACAGGTCTTCTCAACAGTACATTACTCTTCACATTACTATAGCTTTCATTTAATCCCATTAAAAAAAATTGTTGTAACCTCTGATTAGCTAGATGTTATATGGATGGCCTAGCTTCTTCACAATCACATGTAGACAAGGGAACTAACACATCTAGCTCACTCCATAGGTCATTCATCTTTGAGTAGTAAGTAGTTACAGAATCTGTACCTAGTATCAAACTGGCAATTTCTGTCTATAGATGATATAGTCTAGTCAAACTGCTTCTATCAAACCTTTCCTTGAAATCAGTCCACACTTTCTTCGCAATAGATGCAAACATGATGATAGGCATCAACCCAGCTGCGACAATACTACCAATCCATGAAAGTACAATCGCGTTGCACTTCTCCCACTGTTCTGCGAGTTTACCTCTGAACATGGTTTTTACAAAGGTTCCGTCAACGAATCCAAGCTTACTTTTGCCCAAAAGAGCTAGCTTCATTGCCCTACTCCACAAGGCGTAATTCTCAGGCCCTGTGAGTTTGATTGGAACTAAAATTAGTCCTGGTACATCTGCTACTTGAAGAAATAACGGATGATTGTGTTCAAGTGAAGATACCTCATTTCGTGCCATCGCGATTGAGTAAAAAACAGTTGATTTCGTCAAAGCTCACTTCAATGGTCGATGAAGTTGCATCGGAGCCCTAATTTAAATCGAGCAATGGAAACACTCATAACACATGCAACAAGAATTCTCATTGATCAAATTGGAAGAATCTAGCGAGAGAAAGGATGAGCTGGGTAAGACTAGAAAGACGGGCGGTTATGTTCGAGAGTGAGTCTGATTTCCAGAATCACTGTGATATATAACAACCCAATTTACATATACAACTAACTACCCCAAGCTTTCTTCAATTACACTTTGACCTCTGACTCTCAATACCCTCAACATTTTGTACTCTTGTATCATTTCCTAAGATTCAACATCTTTACATTCATATCATTCAAGTGACTAATTAGTCAACAAGCCTGGATTAATTGCCATTTATTGAAATTGTTAATTTACACGTACCTTTATTCTATTGGTAATTGCAATGTGATATTTCACATCATTAATCTAGATACTAGATATAGTATCACTTGATAGTTACGATTAATTAAACAATTAAATAACCAAAGACCAGAGGATGAATACTCAAGTTTCAAGACAATAGCTAGAACTTAGACCAAATTTATATTTTGCATAGCCTTGACCTTAGCAAGATCTCAAGATAATCAAAATCAATTAGGACACTTACTTAACTTGTAATATGGTATGCAAAAGAATACCTCAAAAAAGAAAGTATATGGCTTCCATGTTAAAAATTTAACATGAATGAATCATCAAATATGTCCAATCTCATGTTGTAAAATACTTACATACATTATGATACACAAGAAAATCAAAATTTTAACTATGCAAAATATTAGAACTAGCTGTACTATAAAAGGATAAAGACAGAACAAAACTAGAGCTTCTCCAAACCTAGTCATTATGGGATTTGATTTTGTCTTCCATTGAAATAGATTTCTTACAATGAGCAATTGCTGCTTGTATAGCAGCCTGCAACTCTTCCATAGTACTGTCACTTGAAGAAGTAGTAGAAGAAGAAGAATTAGGAGAATTATATGCTCCAGGTGTTGTTACAAGAAGACCACTATTTGTGGGAGATGTTCTCATTGAAGCTGGTGCTGAATATAATTGCCCTTTCCTTCCATTAATCTCTTTATTCTTTCCTCTTAAACTTGATAAATTCCCAGAAAAAGAATAAGCTTGCCTATGAAATTGCACATTCTTTCTGCTGCTAAAAGATAAAAGAGGCCTAACCATTCGTATATACCTCTTCACAACTTGACTCATCATATCAAATTTTAGCTTCCTCCTTTCATGTGATCTCTCTTTGTTTTCCTTTTCTTCTTTAACTTCATGCCCTTTTCTTCCTTTTGGTAGCCCAAATAAGGAAAAAGACTTGGCCTTTGGTTTTCCCTTAGATGTATAAGTAGTATCACAAGTGTCCTCATGATCAAATACTCTTTGATTCTTGGAAGTTTGGACTTTTTGATCTTCAAAAAACTGATCTTTTATTGGAAGAGTAAAACTATCCATTGAATTAGTTGAAGTGCGAGGGGATATGGGGAGATGGGAAAGAAGGTGAAGAGGAAGTAAGTGGCCATGGAAGAAAATATCATCAGCTGGTGATAAATCTATGGCAAATGAAGAAGGTGTTTGGATTTGTTTTGTTTTATTATCTGCAGGTGATATTGTGGAATTAGATGTTTGTTGAAAGGAAATAGTGAATGAGAATTCATGTGAAGGAGATGATGAAGATGAAGGTGGTGGTGAGGTTGCAGTACTGCTACTGCCATTGTGAGGATCACTTTCTTGATTTCTCTGTTTCTCTTCTTTGTGGTTCATGTTTTGGTGTAATTGGCTGTCCATTTGGATATATGTTAAATGTTATAGGGTAACAAGATTTCTAGGAAGATCTAATTTAGATGGGGTGTTTCTCAAACTTCTCTTCTTCAACTCTTTGTTTGAAGGGACAAAAAGAAATAAGCAGAAAAAAGATAAGGATATGAGAAGAATATGGGTCTTTCCTTTGGTGAGAAGAGGGGGAGGTTACTTGTTTATAATTAAAATGTCTTATGATAGGCTTGTTGTGTGGCAATTATAGTAAATGGACATAGTCAGAGGCGGAGCCAAGATTTCAACTTTATGAGTTCTGAATTTTAGAATGACGATTTTATGTGTTAGTGATTGGGTTCTAACATTAATATTTGTACATATTTAATGAATTATATACACCAAATACACTGTTTGAGCAAAAGCTACTGGGTTCGGTCGAACCGGTATTTCGACTTGTACCACCGGCCCCCCACATAGTTGAAAGGTTTTTTGTTTCTTACCTAGTGTCCGGTACTCATGTTAATGGTGCTCTTTTAAATTTGAATTTGCACCGACAAATCTCACATTAAAGAATAAAGTGTTTCTTAATAAAAACGACTATCTATAATACAAATCTAAACTCTTTGATTAAGGACGAAGGAGTCCTTCTCATTTTACCACAATCTTTATTGGTGGACATAGTTGAAGGTTGGGCATGTGGTGGCTATGAAATTGAAATAGAAATTTATGCCAATGGGGTTGGGGTCTTTCTCATGTAAGCAGCTAAAGGTACTAGTTTTTGGAAAAGAACACTTGACTAAACAAAATCCAAGGTTTCCTAGCTTTTTTGCAAGAATCCGTAGGTGAAACTTATAAAAGTATAATGTACATACTAAATTATGGGTATCTGGTTTTGGACTTTATTTTCATAATACTCAAATGATTTTCCCATACAGCTACGTACGTACGTGAGAAGTCATGCTCACATATGCATAAACATTCTTAAATGTCGTGCACATACCACCCCCGTGTGCATTAAATGATTGAAATTTCTTCACTTCTATCAAGAAATTTAGAGTTTGAACCTTAATAATAAAAAGCTTAGTCGTATAAAATACTTTAGCTTCGTAATAAACAGAGCTTATTCAGATGATTCGAATTAACCAAGTCGGTAAATTTACGGGTTTAAAAATTATAAAGTTTACGAATTCAAAATTTTGTGGTTTCGAAAGTTTTGCGGTTCAGAAATTTATCAAATTTTTGAGTTCGGAAGATTGTTGGTTCGAAAGTTTATGACTTCATGTTTATTGTATCAAAATTATTTATGAATACTCTTGAGAAAATATTTTTCTTAATTTACGTACCAAACACTAAAAACTAAATAAAATTACTACTTATTTTCCAACCAAAAAACATTTTCCGTTATACCAACCACACCCTATATTCCCTCTGTTAGACTAGGTAGCAGATATTCTCTTCTGTCACTAGCATAAGTTAACCCACTTCATTTAATACTTTTAGACTTTATGTACGTACAAATATAGGTATTTAACAACACAATTAACAAAGAAATTATTGTTTCTAGTAAGAAGTTTACCAACTCTTTTCGTTTTTTTCAATTTAAGAGGATGAACTTAACTTTACTCGACGTAGTCTAATAAATTAATTTTCTTAACCACCAATTTTGAATTTGAATATAATTGGATATACCAAACTCCTTTTGCCGATAAGTTACAAACTTGACTTTTTCGAATTCTTTCAATAGTAATTGACCATTCAAGCATGCCGAAAATATATTCATCCCCAACACCTAATATTCAATTACTACTATAATTTTTCAATGTTAAACATACTTAATTGTTTGGGAGAAAAACAAGATCAGAAGCCACAAGCGTCAAAGGATTCAATACAATGGTTACAAATTAGGTAAATATAATGTTAAGATCCGTTTTGTCATATAAATGAAAGATAGGTACTCCCTCCGGTTCATAATAAATGATATTTTGGCCTTTTATTTTGGTCCAAAATAAATATCCATTTACATAAATCAAGAAGGAATTAATTTTATTTTTTTAAAGTTTGTCCTTATTTACACATCCCAATATGTCAAGGTAATAATTAATTAAAGATAATTTAGTGAATACATCTTTTCTTGTCTAGGAATTCGTATTTAGTAAATATGGACCGGATGAAGTAAATACTTATTTATACCTGGTGTTTATATTAAACCAAACAATTTGATTTTAGCAGTAAATATTTAAATGACAGTGCATATGTTTACAAGATACAAAAATTTTAGTGTATATATTCGATACAAATAAAATTTTACCCGGAGTGAATATTTTAACTAAGTAATAAGAGTCTAAGAAACTTGTGAATGTCCCTACTCAAATTGGAAATCTGATTATAACACAAAGACAACCAATAGGGCTTTCAATGTGTGACTTTCAAAAGACTCTTGCTTTACAATTCAGTTGAAAATAGAAAGACGTATGAAAATGAACTTGTTAATTCATGGAACTTGGTAGGTTTATATTACTTCAAAACGTTCGGTTTAGATTATTCAGAAATGTCTAATTAATAGACATGAACTTGCATATTTTCATATCTATCTCCAATATAATTTACCTACAATCTATCTCAGCCTAGGGAACACGAAAAATATTGAAAATTCGTCAATCTTTTTGTGTATATGTGAGCAAAATAATTATTCTCAAAGCAGATCTTCCAGGTCAAATAAAATCTTAGAATTAACAAACTCTCTCCTTCTCAAAAAGAATGAATATTTTTTTTTTTTAACGTAAATTTTGAATTTGCAAATTTTACTTTAAAAAATATAAAGAATTTATGTCTGAATTGATACCGAAAATAATATGATTTTCATATTCGGTAAAGGTTTAAATAAAATGAAACGGAGGGAATAGTAAACGTACGCATAAAAGAGGAGTCTCCTGTGGTCAAACCATCGCATGTTGAATTAATTAATCTCCTATGGTTGAACAATTAACATAAATTGACAGATTCCTGTAAAGAGGACTAAGGTTTGTTGGGTTCAAACACTTTTGCTTTTAAACACGTGATTTTTTTTTCTTTTCTCAAAAGGTTGTGGAACACAACACGTATATATTATGTAAAGTTTTAATAGTAAAACAGTTAACTGTGAAATAATTGTTGGTATAAACAAAGACCAAAAAGAATCTAGAGCAACAACACCGAGTTAAAGAACTATGATCGACAGATATAAATATTAATAGCTCTAAACTAGATCAATAACCTGTTTGGCCAAATCGAAAAAATCAACTTATTTTGAAAAGTATTTTTTTTTAAAAGTACTGTTAAAGAAGATATTTTTGGAGAGAAGTAGTTTGTGTTTGACTAATCACTTTAAAAAATATTTTTGAGCTTTAATTTGTGTTTGACTAATTAAGTTTTTCAAAAAGTGCTTTTAAGTATCAAATTACGAATAAGGACATGAATAGATTCTTAATAATTAATATTATAAGTAAATAAATAAATTTCAAAAATTTGTTATTACAAACAATAATTTAATATTTTTATTTTATTTAAGTAAAATATGAAAATAAAATTAAAAAAATACTTAATTCTTTTAATATGAGTTAAATATATTAAAATTCATTCAACAAATATAAAAGCATTCATCCTTAATGTCACTATATATTAGAAAACTATCCTAAAAATAAGAAGAAATACGTTTATATTAATATTCTAAGTATTATGTTTAATGGTTATTTTGGTATATACTATATTTTGTTAACGGTATTTTAGGTAAGAAGAAAAGTCAAAACTGCTTCTGCTTCTCAGAAGAAACTATTTTTTCTGCTTTTCAGAAATTGCTTCTTTTTCTTCGCAAAAATACTTTTACCCCTAAAAAAAATTTGGTCAAACACCACAAGTTAATAAAAAAAATACTTTAAAAAAAAAAACACTTTTTACCTTTCGAGAAACTTGATGCCTTGACCAAACAGGCTACAATTCTATGCAATAAATAAGTTCTTTGGACCACTAAAATAATAAAAATTGACCTATTTTCTCTGTTCGTTTGCTACTGCTTTGGGTTTGGGGTTAGGACTTAGGCAATAGGACCACACACGTGTACTAATAAGTGGTCCTTGTTAAGACCATGTTAAAAGAACAGAATAATTTTGGCTGCTTAGTTAAGGTCAAGTATATATATCTCAATCATATAGGAGTTATTTGGATTGATATATCATCTTCTTCTCCACTAGAACCACATTTAATTCATTTTTACAAAGTATATATAAAACTAAAGATAAGTGATGAAAAAAAAGTTAGAGGGTGGAAAGAAAGAAAGGAGATTTGTAACAATAAAATTTTGTCTTATACCATGTTTCTTGCTTACTGTTTTGCTTTGCTTAGACTCTTTTTTTTGTGTCTTTATAGGAATAGTGTTGCATGAAATTTTCAAGTGGCTTAGTGGGGAAAAGTAGAAAAAGGAGGAAAGGTTCTCCCCCACAGAGGATCTTTGTGCTTTGACTGTGAACTCTTTGTTTTATACTATGTTTGTTTCTCCCTTTTCTCTCTTTCTGTGCCCCACCCTCACACCCACCATACTTCTTCACTTTTATCGTTGTTAGTGGATCACGAACTTATATTAAATGAAGTCAAAATATAAAAAAATAAATACTAAGTCAAATGAGTTTAAATATAACATATATACATTAAAAAATTACTTAACTATACAGTAAAATTGTTTAATCAAGGAGTGTTAATTAACATCCTCGGGATAAAGGTGACTCAGCCACTGCTTGCAGCCACAAAGAAGAAATTTTCCGTCTTCAGCAAATGGAAAAGCATGTAAAATATGTTGGAAAATTAGTCATATCTCAAAAGGTAATATCCATCTTGATTTGGAAAATCTTTTCACTTTGAAATATAATTTACATCTACTTATTATTTAGTAAGTTATTTTACAATTAATAGAGTTAAACTAGCCGTTGGAGCAACACCTGTATAAATATGGTCTTTGGAGAGCTAAAGACCAATTTTCTGACATAACTTTTTGAATCATCTTTTTCTCTTAAATGATGGGTTTATTTCTTGAGTTTTCTGTTAGTCATGTTTCCAGTTTAATAATAAGAAGAGTTTGTTCAATCCTGAGGGATACACCTAATTTTATTTATCACAGTGTGAGCGAAATATCCTTAAGGACAGTGTCCTTGACACATGGTCTCGTCCAATTTCACTCCTCTATTTGAGGATATGATAACGGTCGATGCAATAGTAATACCCAACAAGAGTCGGGGTCGAATTCCACAGGGAGCTATATGAATAGGTGTTAGTAGTATATACCTTAGCGCGTGAGTTTGTATATCTAAATTTGCACTTCCACAATATTTGGTTTTGTTTGAAAATCTAAATTAAACTGCAATTGTGATTTAAAGAATGAAACTAGAAAATTATTTTTAGTGGTTTTTCAAATAATATAAAAGGCCTAGGGCTATGACCTTCACCTAGGTATTTTCCTAATGTGTCGTAAATTTTAAAGCTTGTTTTATTGGTCGGGGTGTATTATAGCTATCAACACTCAAGTACCCACTCACTACCTCTCGGCCAGAGAGTGATTTTGCCCAATTTGACTTTCTCAAGTCCAAAGAGGTATTGAACAAAAAAGTTGATAATAAACTCAAGTAGGGTTTTACTATCTCTAGGTTCAACCCTTTAATTGGGCTTATCAATCTCTCGATTGGCCCAATTTCTTTCTAGAAAATTTTCCTAGACTAAGTATTTCTTTCTCAAGTAGATACCAAGTCAAATAGGCATGAAACAATGTTTGCAACAATTAATTCTTCAATTAAAAACAAGAATAAGTCTACGTAATCAATATCCAACCATAAACAAGCAATAAATCAAACACCCATTAAGTTTACACACTAGGGTTGGGTCACAACCCTAGTAAAAATCTAGCTATTCATGCTTAAATTGGAAGAAAAAGACGAAAAAATGATAAATAAACCCATATTAATAATTATAATGATGAAATAAATATTCAAAGGGATCAAATTGTAAAAAAACTACTAAAATAGCAAAAGAAACCGTCTAGTGTGGCTGCTGATGTCAAAAGTTAACCTAAAAAAGTGAAACTCTTGTATTTATTCAAGGCCAAAATTTTCAGACAAAAATACACTTTTGGAAATTCTGCAGCCACACAATTCCATGTGCGGTTCACACTTTGCTTCAGCTTCACTAGTTTGGAAATCTGCGGCCGCATAATAATAAACTGCGGCCACACTGCCCTCTTTCTACGGTCCGCACAATTGTGACTGCGGCCACACCTTGTTCTTCTGCAGTCCACACAAATATGTCTACGACCGTGGCTCTTTTTCCGCTGCCGCACACGGTCCACACTTGTGTTGGAATGGAGGTGCACGTTCTCTGAACTTTTGCTCTGACCCAATTTCTGCGGCTGCACAATTCATGTGCGGTCAACACTTTTCAACAATTTCTAATGGACTTTATTCACGTCTTGCGGTCGCAGATGATATTCTGCGGGCCGCACTTTGAGCTTTTGTGCTTGTTTTTATCCTTGAGTTCAGATTACTCCTTCTTGAGTTTGATTTCATCTCGGGAGCTCATCTTCCAATATTCCTGCAATTAAGTACATTTCATCAATTTTCGGGAACACAACTAAGCGCTTTTGGACTAAAATGAAAGCTAAAAGGAGCTAATAAGTAGTCAAAATCCCCACTTATCAACTCCCCCAAACTTAAGCTTTTGTTTTTCCTCAAGCAAATAAAGTAGTTCCCACCTCCACAAGTTAAGAGTCATTCTAGCTAATCAAAGGTGAATCAATCACACATCAATTGGGACCAACAATTACCCACGACACTTATGAATTATCAACAAGGCAACAAGTTAAACTTTTAAACACGAATAGTTCTAATGTGACACTTGAGCATCAAGAGTTGACTTTATTCAAAAAGGAAGCTCGCTCTTTCATGTAGGTCATTGTGGATCCCAAACTCCCTCTCCTGTACTCTTTGTTTGCTTATCTCACTTAAGAATATAACACCCGATTCAAAGAGTTGCGAAAAGTTGACTCATCTCTCTCAAAAGAATGTTGCAAGTGCGGCTTTAAGTAACATAGGCTTGCCCCTCATGTAAATCACCACTAATGTAATCTTACTCGGCTTGAAATCACATAGGACTTTTTCGGGATGCAACGAAGGCTTTTGGACTCAGGTTGGATAAGCTATGATAGAACAAGTTCATCTTTGTCACGACCCAATTCTAAATCCTGTCGTGATGGCGCCTATCGTGGTACTAGGAAAGACGACCTTCCAAAAAATACTATCAAATTAAATATAAGAGTAAACCAAAGATTTCTATATTAGAAATTTCCATAAAAATCAAAGTTAAACTCAAATTTTTGAAACATAGCACGGAAAATCGAGTCCCAAACATCGGTGTGTCACCAAGTCATGAGCGTCTAAGTAATTAAAACTATTACAGCAAATGTCTAAAAGTTAGTACAAAACGGAAGGAAATGTAGAAGAAGTAACAAAGTCCTGCAAATGTTGGCAGCTACCTTGCAGTCTCCGAATCTCAAACTGGCCTGGACTCAACAATCACCGTGATCAGACACACCTGGATCTGGACATGTAGTGTAGGGTGTAGTATGAGTACAACCGACTCAGCAAGTAACAACAATAAATAAGGAATTGAGTAGCAGTGACGAGCTATACAGGCCGATTCAATTGATAATTTCCATAGTTAAGAGTAAACATGAGTAAAAATCTGTTTTATAATTACTAATTCCAGCAAGACAAATATCAGCTAAATGTAGCAACAAATGAAATAAATTAAACCTCACAGGCATTGTCACTCAATCCTCAATGACTCGACACTCAACTCTCAGCTCTCAATACACACGCTCAATAGGTACCTGCGCTCACTAAGGGTGTTCAGACTCCGGAGGGGCTCCTACAGCCTAAGCGCTAATCTGCACGGACAACTCACGTGCTATAATATCATATCAAGGCCTGCACGGAAAACTCACGTTCCAGCATATCACATCAGAATTCGCACGGAAAACTCACGTGCTAAGGTACAATACCTTGCAAACACGCCCTCGGCCTCACTCGGTCATGTACCTCTCTAGTCTCACAACTCTCAATAAAGAAGGGGAAATCAGCCCAAATCAAAGTATTACAGAGACTGAGGTAGACATGTACAAGCATCGCTATGGCTGAGGATAACTACCATGAACAGGTATATAGCCTAAGGATGATTTCTAATATGAAGGCAGTCAAGTTCTAGCAGACAGGAATGCATATAAACACAAATAAAGGCTATTAGACTTCATAGCCTCACGGGACGGACCAAGTCTCAATCCCTCACGGCGTACACCCACACGCTCGTCATCTAGCATGTGTGTCACCTCCAAACAGTCACATGATACCAAATCTCCGGGTTTCATACCCTCAAAGCCAGATTTAAAACTGTTACTTACCTCAACAACGTAGAAATCCTACTCCGGAATGCCCTTTCCTCTAGAACCGTCCTCCAAATGACCCGAATCTATCCACAAGCAATAAAATACAATCAATATAAGCTAAACGAACGAACCCCACAAGAAAATACCAAATTATAGGCCAAATCCCGAAATTCACTCAAACCCGGCCCCCGGGCCTACATCTCAAAATCCGACAAAATTTACAAAACCCTAAAGCCCATTCACTCATGAGTCTAATCATTACAAAATTTATCAAAATCCGACACCGTTTGGTCCCTCAAATCTTCACATCAAACTCTCCAAAAATCCCAAGCCCTAACCCCTCATTTTCACCTCCAATTTCCATTAATTAAATGATTAAACAAGGGGAAATCGCCATAGATACGAGTATTAGATCTCAAGCAACTTAGCTCAATGAAAACCCCTTGAATCTTCAAATCACTCCCAAAAGCTCCAAAACCGACTGAAAATGGTGGAAAATGGACCAAAATCCGCGAAGTGTGCTACTTATACTTTCTGCCCAGGCTTTTCGCACCCACGACCTTATTTCCACGCTTGCGGGACCGCAATTGTGGTCAAATTTCTGCACCTGCGAGAGTCACTTAAGCCCTCAACTTCCGCACCTACGCCCAGGTCTCGCACCTGCGCAACACTTCCGCACCTGCGGACTTACTCTTTGCCTCCTAAAGCCGCGTTTGCGGATCCTTTCTCACACCTGCAAGCCCGCAGATGTGCACCTGCGTTCACCCCAGGCCAGCCCCAGATCAGCATCTGCGCATTCCCAGCCGCATCTGGGATATCGCACCTGCGGCCATTCCCTCGCATGTGCGATTACACCAGCAACAACCTACTTCAGGAACTCTCAAATCTCCAACTTGATCCGTTAACCACCCGAAACACACCCGAGGTCCTCGGGACCTCAACCAACCACACCTACAAGTCATATATCAATATACGAACTTAGTCGAACCTTCAGAACACTCAAAACAACATCAAAACACCAAATTACCCTCGGATTCAAGTCTAAGAACTTCTAAACTTCCAAATTTCGCAAACAACACTGAAACTTACCAAACCACACTCAAATGACCTCAAATTTTGCACACACGTCACAAATGACAGTTCAAACCTACTCCAACTTCCGAAATTCTGTTCTGACTCCGATATCAAATTTTTCACTGCCAACCAAAATTGCCAAATGTCCAACTTTTGCCAATTCAAGCCTAATTCTACCATGGACCTCCAATTTACATTCTGGACACGCTCCTAAGTCCAAAATCACCTAACAGATCTAACCGAACCATAAAAATCCAAATCCGAGATCGTTCACACATAAGTCAACATCCGGTTGACTTTTCCATCTTAAGCTTCTAAATAAGAGACTAAGTGTCTCAGTCCACTCCGAAACCACACCGGACCCGAACCAACCAACCCGATATAATACAATATAGCTGAATATGGGCTATAACTCTCAAAATGACCGACCAGGTCGTTACATCCTCCCCCTCTTAAACAAACGTTCGTCCTCGAATGAGTCTAGAAACATACCCGGAGTCTCAAATAGGTGTGAATATCTGCTCTGCATCTCCCACTCGATCTCTCAGGTGGCCTCCTCCACAGGCTGACCCATCCACTGCACCTTTACTGAAGCTATGTCCGTTGACCTCAACTTTCAAACCTGCCGATCCAAAATAGCCACCGGCTCCACACCATAAGTCATATCATGGAAACATGAAATACCGGATGCACACTCGCCAAGCTGGGTGGCAAGGAAAGCTTATAATCCACCTCTCATACCCTCTAAAGCACCACAAATGGCCCAATGAACCGGGGGCTCAAATTTACCCTCTTCCCAAACCTCATAACACCCTTCATGGGTGATACCTTTCGCAAAACCTTCTCCCCAACCATAAAAGACACATCATAGACCTTCTGATCCGCATAGCTCTTCTGTCTAGACTGCACCGTGAGAAGCCGCTCCTGAATCAATTTCACCTTATCTAATGCATCCTGGACCAAGTCTGTACCCAAGAGTCTAGCCTCACCCGGCTCAAACTATCCAACCAAAGACCTACACCTTCTCCCATATAAAGCCTCGTATGGAGCCATCTGAATACTCGACTGATAACTGTTGTTATATGCAAACTCCACGAGTGGCAGAAACTAGTCCCATGAACCCTGAAAGTCAATGACACAAGCGCACAACATGTCCTCCAATATCTGAATAGTGCGCTCGGACTGCCCGTCCGTATGAGGGTGAAAAGCTGTGCTCAACTCAACCTGAGTACCCAACTCTCATTGCACGACCCTCCAAAACTGCGATGTGAACTGAGTACCTCTATCCGAGATGATGGAAACCGGGACACCATACAGGAGAACAATCTATCGAATATAAATCTCAGCGAACTGCTCTGAAGTATAAGTAGTACCAATAGGAATGAAGTGCACGGACTTGGTCAGCCGATCCACAATGACCCAAATAGCATCGAACTTCCTCGAAGCCCGTGGGATCCCAACTACAAAATCCATGGGGACCCGCTCCCACTTCTACTCCGGAATATCTAATCTCTGAAGCAAGACACCCGGTCTCTGATGCTCTTACTTAACCTGCTGACAGTTGAGGCACCAAGCTACAAACCCAACTATATCCTTCTTCATCCGTCTCCACCAATAGTGTTGTCTCAAATCCTGGTACATCTTCGCGGCTCCCGGATGAATGGAATACCGCAAGCTGTGGGCCTCCTCAAGAATCAACTCTCGAAGCCCATCTACATTAGGCACACATATCCGGCCCTACATCCTTAACACGTCGTAATCACCAATAGTCACATCCCTAGCATCACTTCGCCGGACCCTATCCTAAAGAGCGAGCATGTGGGGGTCATCATACTGACGCTCCCTGATACGGTCATAAAGTGAAGACCTGAAGACCACGCAAGCAAATATCCGACTCTACTCCGAAATATCCAATCTCACAAGCTGGCCCGCTAAGGCCTGAACATCCAATGCCAAAGGTCTCTCTACTGCCGGAAGATATGCTAAACTCCCCAAACTCTCCGCCCGGCGACTCAAAGCATCGGCCACCACATTGGCCTTTCCTGGATGGTACAAAATAGTGATATCATAGTCCTTAAGAAGCTCCAAAAATCTCCGCTGATGCAAATTAAGGTCCTTTTGCTTGAACAGATGCTGCAAACTCTGGTGATCAGTATAGATCTCACAATGAACCCTATACAAATAATGATGCCAAATCTTCAAGGCGTGAACAATGGCTGCTAACTCAAGATCATGAACAGGATAATTCTTCTCGTGGGTCTTTAACTGGCGTGAGGCATAGGAAATCACCCTCCTGTATCAGGACACATCCAATACCTATCCTCGAGGAATCACAATACACGGTGTAAGAACCTGAAGTTGATGGCAGAACTAACACTAGAGTTGTGGTCAAGGCAGTCTTGAGCTTCTGAAAAACTCTCCTCATACTCATCCGACCACCTGAATGGAGCACCCTTTTGGGTCAATTTGGTCAAGGGCGATGCAATAGATGAAAATCCCTCCACAAAGCGACACTAATAACCCGCCAAACCAGAAACGCTCCTAATCTCCGTGGCTGAGGACGGTCTAGGCCAACTCTGCAACGCCTCTATCTTCTTCGGATCTACCTGAATACCCTCACTGGACACCACGTGCCCCAAGAAAGCTATTGAAACGAGCCAAAACTCACACTTGGAGAACTTTGCATAGAACTTCTCCTCCCTCAATGTCTGTAATACAATCCTCAAATGTTGAGCATGCTCCTCCTGGCTATGAGAGTACACCAGGATGTCATCAATGAATACAATAATGAAGGAGTCCAAATAGTGCTGGAATTCACTGTTCATCAAATGCAAGAACGTTGTTGGGGCATTGGTCAGCTCAAAAGACATCACCAAGAACTCATAATGGCCATAACGAGTCCTAAAAGCCGTCTTGAGAATATCTGAATCCCGAATCTTCATCTAGTGATACCTGGACCTCAAATCCATCTTGGAGAACACCCTTTCTCCCAGAAGCTGGTCAAATAAATCGTCAATATGAGGCAAAGGATACTTGTTCTTGACTGTGACCTTGTTCAACTACCTATAATCAATGCACATCCTCATGGAACCATCTTTCTTCTTCAAACATAGAACCGGTGCACCCCAAGGTGGCACACTAGGCCGAATAAACCCTTTATCAAGGAGTTCTTGAAGCTGTTCTTTCAACTCTTTCAACTCCGTCGGTGCCATACAATATGGTGGGATAGAAATCGGACGAGTGCCCGACACCAAATCGATACCAAAATCAATATCCCTGTTAGGTAGCATGCCCAACAGGTCTGCAGGAAACACATTCGGAAAATCACATACTACTGGAACAGAATCGATGGCAAGAGTCTTTGCAGTAACGTCCCTCATAAAAGCCAAATAGGATAGGAAACCCTTCTTAACCATACGCTGAGCCTTCAAATATGAAATCACCCTACTAGGTACATAGTCTATAGAACCACTCCACCTCGGAGATCCCGACATCGCTAACGTCACGGTCTTAGTGTGACAATCTAGAACAGTATGACATGGAGATAGCCAATCCATACCTAATATAACATCGAAGTCAACCATACTAAGCAACAAAAGGTCCACTCGGGTCTCCGAACCCCCAATAATAACCACACATGACTGATATAGGCAGTCCACAGCAACGACATTGTGATAACTCTTTTAAGGAAAGTGTTAAAAGAGAGAGTCACCACCTAATGGTTTGAGGTGCGTTAGGACACCTATTTGCAAATAACTCTGGTTTAACCAGTTTGCATCACCAAAGATCGGGTAAGGGCTCAAATTACCTCGAGAAGAAGGTGTTAGACACTCCTCGAGGTCAACAACTGTGGGTCCCGACGGAACTCGAATTATATGAATTAGTCAAAAACAAGGAGTCTGGGCAATTATTATGAAAAATCTACACATAAACACAAACAATTGACTTTAAAATAAGAGGGGGGGTTTCATAAGTTTTTTAGCCTAAAGGATCACCCCGTGAAACATAAATAATACTTCATAACTCCCTCGAGATGGGGTGTTACTCGTATTATTCAGTGGGCACAGACTATCATCTCCTACTACCCGATTACTATCTTTAAGTTGTTACCTAAGGCGCACTAGTTGATTCTAAGTCGTTCCGTATGCGTGCTCTACCCGTCCCATGCATATGGCCTAGGAGGCGTTTGGACCTCTACTTTGGGTGGTTATAGACTTAACTTAGGTTGCTCAAAATGATAAAACTAGGTGACATACAAAACAAGTTGGACCTTATGTAAAGGAAATTAAGGGCTCAAGTTAGGCTCCGTACTTAGACAACAAATGCACGCAAATAAATTAGGCGTTTGACAGTTTTAGAATTGAGAAGAGTTAAAGTCATTAAGCCCTATAGACATGATTTCTATGTGACCTTGGAATTCAAACGTGTAGGAAGTTTCATACGCAAGGTTCCGTTTTAGATACAACTTCTAAGCGACCACACAATTGCATGTTGATTACAGATTATAAGTGATTAAACCTATATACATTCTATCTAGGTGATTTACGCAGTAGTTGGCAGTGACAACCATGGAAGATATTCAGAACTACTCAGTTTGATCCTATAGGCATACTTTCTAATAGAAACAGTGTTGGAAAGTCAATATTAATACTTAAAAGCGAGTGGGATTACCCTATAGGAAGGATTTCTACAATTAGCGATTGCCTAAGTGAGCAATTATAACAACATCACATTAACCAATTAAAACCCTATAGGCATGATTTCTAAAATGCAGATTTGCAGAACATAAGCTAACATAACCCTATGGTCATAGTATCTAATGAATATGCCGTAATACAAATTGAAACATTGACCACTTTATTTCCTCTAGACATGATATCTAACAAACATGTAGAAGCAGGATATGTTAAATGAATTAAACACTCAAATCCTATAGACAGGTTATCTAACACACATACTAGCAGAGCACGTTCGAGCAAATTAAATACCTGTAGGCAAGATTTCTACCCGTTCATGAAAATATTAGAATAAACCCATTTTCCCAATTTTACCAACACCCCAATTGTTATTACAACATTATTACAGACCCAATGAGTGAAATACATTATAAAGTTACAAAATAACTATAGTGGGCCTGAGGCAGGCCCAAAGCATACCCAGCCCAGCCAGACCTTCAATATCATATTTAACAGGATTCACCACAGCCCAGAAGTCATAGCCAATCAAACTCAGAAAAGAAATATTCATCTTTAAACAAAATGGCCAAAACCCAGTAAACAAAGCTTATCAACAACCATTCACACAAACCAGTTGATTTATTCAGTAGGTGAAAATGGGTGGAATGGAGAAATTAGGACAAGGTGACAATGAATCTTAGACCCTAGTGTGTCAGAGTTCCCAAGGGCTTCAAAAACCCAGGGCAGTGGTCACACTAGAGAGGTTGATAGATGAGAATTGTGGGGGGGGGGGGCTTTGTTTTTCAGGCAACCCCGGATTAAACTCAGAACATGAAACAACACGTGAAAATAGTAGTAAGGTAATAGGTTCAGAAAAGCATTTGCAAACTTGTAAGATAATCACATAATGACCATGAACTCAAGAAGCAAACTAACACATTGCGCATGGTGACATGTGATAAGGAACAAGGAGCATGGGATTGGAGGTAAACAAGCAAGGGCCTTAGATTAGTAAAACCAAGTAATACAACTAACTTAGAACTTAATGGATCAGATTATACCAAACTTAGGATTAAGTAGTATAATACAAACAAGATCATGTATCATAGAGGGAATCAATTAAAGAAGATTAGTTTTAAAAGATCACAAGTTATCAAAGGTACATATTGGTCATGACAAGAACACATGCAGTCATAGGAGCATACTACACTTAGAGTAAAAATCTTAAACAAGTTAAGGCATGCTAATAACATCAATTAATCACTAGAAGTTCAGAATTAGGATGAGAACATGGATTAAACCATATGATCAAGGTAGAACATTCGAATTATCAACAACACTAAGCTAAGCATGCTTCATTCTGTCCAAATTAACTAAGTTAAGTGCAAAGACATTGTTAGGCTAGCAGTTATATGCAGAATTTAAACAGGAAAAGAGTAAAGGGAACACATTAGGTTATGCAATTTCAGGGAATATGCTTAACATAATAGAGTAAACATCACGAGGGTTCAGAAACTAACCAGTGATTATTCAATACACAAGAAAGGACAGCAGTAAAGACCAGAGTCTCGAATGTGTCAAGTTTCCAAGGGTTTCAAGAAGCCAGGGCAGTGCTCACACCCAAGAGATGGTCAGAAAAGTAGAAATCCGGTGGCCTTGGCTTTCAGTCGGCCAAGATCCAAACAGAACAAAGTAGTAAGCAAAAAATAGAGTAAAGCCTAAATTTTAGTGGGAAAAATAGTGATTTTCCGTCTGTCTCAAAGGGGAATGGGAATGGGTTTTTACAGTAGTAAAATAAGCACATAAATAAGGAAATACAATCAATCAGAACATAAAAGGAAAGAAGAACATATAAATTAAATTAAAATCGGAGTAGGAGAAGAAACCGATAAACCCTAGTTTTTAGTAAAAAACCAATATCAAAGGAATATACACACAAACAGTAGCATAAGACGAATATAGACACAAATAATACTAGAAATTAGAGAATCGAACCAATTTTGGTTCGATCAGAACAGATCTGAAAACCCTAGTTTTAGGGTAAGTAAAAATCAACAAAAATACACAAATATTTGTACTCACAATAGAACGAGGGATGAATATAGATAGAATAGCAGAAAGATCAAGGATTTGAACCGATTTTGGTTCGATCTTGATGAGATATTCTTGCCATGTTTAGGCAAGCAGTATAGGAGGATGACCAGTACCAAGAGGAGGCCGTATATGGTAAGTAGTAGCCGTGGAATCCCATAATAGGTGAGACTAGGAGAGGATTTAGGGGCAGTGACTAGGGTTCTTAGGAGGGAGAAGGGAGGTGAGGGATATTAGGTGGCGGACGAGGGAAATGGGTATTAGGGTTGGGTGTTTGGGGGTAATTAAAAGACGGGTTTGATGTGGACCGTTGATCTCAGAGATCAACCGCCNAAGGTCGGATTATTAAAGTGGGTCGCGACCGAGTTAGGGGTTGGGTTAATTTAGTTAGGGATGAGGGTTATTTGGGATAATGTATTAGGTTTTGAGCCAATATTTTGTCCGAAAAATAGGTTTAGGAATGGCTTAATTTTTAAATACTCAATATTTAACAAAAATAATTTATAAAAGTAATAAATATAAAACAAAAATATTATTTGTGCACTAAAATAATTTAAAATAGTTACTTAATATTATAAAAATATAAACAGATATTTTTTTGCATAAGTAATGTAATTATACGTGAATATGGGCTATTGTTGCAAAAAAATGTGCAATTAGCCCTAAAATACGAATGTAATTATAAAAAATGCAATGAAAAATATTTAAAACATCATGTTGGTGTAAATGATAAGTTTAGATGATTAAATCACCATAAAATTAATTTGAAGGATAATTATTGAATATTTATATAATAAAAATGCATAAATAAATTGATTTAAAACCTTTAGAAATTATGAAAAATTATGACAAAATGCTCGTATAGGTTTATAAGCTAAATGATGATGCATATATATACTATTTGAAACGACCCGACCGGTCATTTTGCGTTATGGGACCCTGTTCCCCTAAATGAAACTTTCCATAACGGTTATTTATGGTTTATGACTTGCGGGGACTGGTGGTCCGGGATTCGGGGGTGTTTAGAGTGCTATAGGAACAATTTGTTCCTTAAGGTTGGTCTTTAAGGCCAAGTTTGACTTCGGTCAACAATTTAGGTAAACGACCTCGGAATCGAGTTTCGTCGGTTCCGGTAACTTTGTGTGATGATTTTGGACCTGGCGTATGTTCGGAATGGGTTTTTGATGACCTGGGGGCATTTCAGCGCCCAATATTGAAATAAGAAGTTCCTTAAGTTCCTATGTTGGTTTGGGACGTGTTTTGTGTTATCGAGGTCCGAATGGAATTTCGAGACTGGGAATAGTTCCGTTATGTTAATTATGACTTGCCTGCAAAATTTGGTGTCATTCGGAGTTGTATAGGTCGGTTCGGCGCGTCGTTAGCAAAGTCTAGAAAGCTTAAAGTTCCTAAGTTTGGTTCTTGGGGTTTTGAGGTGTGATTTTGAGTTTTACCGTTGTTTGGGGTGTTCCAAAGGCTGGAGCGAGTCCGTATTATGATTTAGGACTTGTTGTTATATTTGGACGGGGGCTCGGGTGGGCCCAGGTGCCTCGGACACCACACGAGGCCAAAAACTAGCTGAAATAGTTGTTGGTGCACCTGTTCTGGTGTAACCGCAGGTGCAGTTGACCAGTCGCAGGTGCGGGACCGCTCCTACGGTCCCAGCCTCGCAGGTGCGCCCCAGTGGTCTGGCTAATTCACGCAGGTGCAGACAAAGTTCCACAGGAGCCGAGCCGCATGTGCGGGCCCAGGTTCCCCAGTCCATTTCCGCAGGTGCGAGCCTTTGCTCGCAGGTGCGGTCCTCGAGCCGCATGTGCGAAAACACTGTCCAGACAATGTGTTTTTATACACGGGTCTTAACATATTTTTCTCATCTTCTTCTTCTTCCTTGGGGACAATTCCACCATTGTTGAGGGCAAAAGACCTAGTCATTTAAGGTAAGTAAAATCTACTCTAATATTAGCTTCATGCATGGAATTCTANCGACCGAAGGAACCTTTATGTTAATAAGGGTCAGCACTCGAGTCGCAGGTATGATTCGCTATCGAGGGGAGCTTTATGGTAAATTTATATAAATGTGTCAGTACCCGAGTCGCAGGTATGATTCGCGAGCGAGGGAAGCTTTACGTCCATTCAGTGTCTAGATATTTCCTTATGACTCTGGCCGGTTGTCTTACCCTTTTGTGCTCTTGGGCTATTGGGTATTGTTTTCCATTGATATTGACTTGACAGATATTTGGGGGGAAAAGGAAATGTACATTGTTGCTTATTTTCAGTAGTTTTCCTGGTTTTCTGTATTTGATAGGTATATGCTGCTTACTACCTCACATGTCTACTGCATTCCGTACATCATATTTTACATTATTACTGTTGGGCCTTAGTGAGTGTCATGTCGACCTCTCGTCACTACCTCTTCGAGTTTAGGCAGGATACTCACTGGGTACATATATATTTATGTAGTTATGCTGCACTTCTGTACTTAATTGTACAAGTTCTGAGGCTGGTGTTTCTGGTTATCCGACCGGANATGACGAGAGTCCGTACATGGAGACTATCGTGCTATGTCGGGTAGTTTTAGGACTCACGAGTATTCCATTACGTGCCTTATGTGTATCTTTAGCCAAACATTGAGTTGCTTATTATCGTTGAACCAGTATGCTTATTATCTTTGAACTAGTATGCAAATGGTAGAGAGTTGCCTCTGAATTTCCAGTGAAATAAATCCTTGTTGCAAGTATAGCCTCTATTGAGCTTATTGATAAATCTGATATATATATATATATATATAT